>JAQHUG010000416.1:306461-324382 GCA_028555095.1 Dicrostonyx torquatus
AAAAAAAAAAAAAAAAAAAAAAAAAAAAAAAAAAAAGATGTTGTCCAGGTTTTAAAAAGAATATCCAAACCAGGCCTGGTGGTGTATGCTTTTAATTCCAGCATTCAGAAGGCAGAGGCAGGAGTTCATAGCCAGCCTGGTCTACAGAGTGAGTTCCAGGAGAGCCACGGCTACACAAGAGAAACCCTTTCTTAGGGAGAAAAAACTAAACAAATAAATAAATAAACAAACCAAAGAAAGAAAATTCAAAAATAGAAGAACTGAAAAACCAAAATAAAAGTCACTAGAGCAAAAGCAAACCATGCTTGCTGACCAGAGAGGTGCCACATGTGCAAATGTGACCACCTGAGCTTGAGCTTCAGGACCCAGAGCAGAAGACAACCAACCCCTCTAATCTGAGAGATGACTGTGGCATGAATATACCACACACAGCTGCCATGCTGGGCTACTCCTGCTCCAGGGGTATGATGTCCTCTTTAGGCCTCCACTGGCACCTGTACTCACAGGGTACATTCACACAGACACAACAGACACATCCAAATAATAACAATTTTAAACAAATAAAAAAATTAAAAATCTTAAGGACACATCCATGGGCAAGATGGCAAGCTGGTCCAGTGACTAAAGCCACTTGGTACCAAGTCTGACTACCTAAGTGCCATCCCTAGTACGCACAGGATGGAAGGAAAAGATGAACTCCCAGAAGCAAGAATGAATGAATAATTAAATGCATTGACACAAACAAAAATAGCTATAAAATTATTTAAATAAAAACATTCATTCAAATAGAAATAAATAATGAACAAATAAATGTGAAGACAAATTAAAAGTGTATTCAGTCAAATCACCAAAAGAAGCCCACAGGATAACAACAGAGAGGGCTGTGCAGGTGTTTGTGCCTGTGTGTACCGGCTAGCGTCACCTCTGCTTCCAGGACACAGACAGCGCGGTGCTCTGCTACTCACCTGGAGGGTGTTCTGGTCTAGGACCTGGAAAAGGGAGTGGGGTTTATTGTCAAAAGACACAGGGCGATGGAGGAGGTGGCCACTGCCATATGCCACCCATCCTGGTTCCAGGTCCTCGTTGCGGCAGTACACAAACCCTCTGCAAGACAGAGACACGGTGAAGTCACGGGCTCTGTCTACAGCCCTACATGGCCTACATGGGTCTACACAAATACAAACATTTCTGACCTAATTCTTTTAAATGACTAGGCAAAATAGCTAAGAGAAAAGGAGCAAGGTTTTTTTGTTGTTGTTGTTATTGTTGTTATTTTTTATTGTTGCTTTGGTGGGTTTTTTTGTTTTTGTTTTTGTTTTTTTCGAGACAAGCTGTCTCCGTAGCTTTTGAGCCTGTCCTTGTAGACCAGGCTGTCCTTGAACTCACAGGGATCCGCCTGCCTCTGCCTTCCAAATGCTGGGATTAAAGGCGTGCGCCACCACTTACTAAGGAGCAAGTTTTATATTAACATCAGAACAAACAAATTACAACAAACATTTAATTTCCCATAATGATGAAGGAAGGAGAAAAAAAAATCAGAGAAAGAATCTGACTGACTAAATATATCTCAATTAAAAACATCTCAACTATAGTTAGACAGAAGTCACCTTTAACTAATGTCAAATCCATATACAAAAAAATATTTAACCATAAACATGTCTATTTATCAACAAGAAGTCATGGCATCGCTGCATTAAAAAAAACCCTTGAGGCTGTAAGCAGAGAAATCAGGAAGTGATCGTGAGTTTAGTGTTAACCTTGGCTACATGGGCAGTCTGAGGTCACCATATCTCAAAAAAAAAAAAAAAAAAGCTAAAAGAAAGGAAGTCAGGTAGTGATGTTGCACACCTTTAATCCCAGCACCCAGTAGGGACAGTCAGAAGGATAACTGAGTTCGAGGCCAGCCTGTGGCTTGGCAGTTAAGAGTGCTTCCTGCCCTTGCAAAGGACCTGAACTTGGTTCCCAGCACCCATATGGCAGCTCATAACTACCTGTAAATAACTCCAGAAACCCCACAATATCAAAAATAAAAATCTTGTGCTGGAGAGATGACTTGACAGTTAAGAGTACTTCTTGCCCTTGCTGGGTTGAAGTCCCAGCACACACATGGCAGCTCACAACTATTCCAGGGGATTTGACACTGTCTTCTGACCTCCACAAGCACCAAGCTCACACATGTGCATTATAAACACACACACACACACACACACACACACACACACACACACACAAGATGCAGGCAAAAACATTCACATACATAAAATGAAATAAATAATGCAAATAAACTAATTTTAAAATGCTGCTACCCAAGAGGACTTTCTGGCTAGGTAGCCAAGCACCTAAGTCAGAACAAAGCTGGAGTATTCTTATAGAGCAAGAGCTGGGGAGACAGGGCCTGTTTGTAAGCTCAGACTTGCTATTTGGTCATTATAGGAGAATCAGGACCCGGGCTGCTATCTCTTTCACCGACTTGAGTAACAGTTACAGTCACACAGGGCAAGGGTCACAACTAACCTGAGAGTGCCATGCAGTCCAGAGCCCAACTTGCTTACTCCTCTTCCAGCTGAGTTGGTGGTGTATAGGTAACGTCCGTCTGCGGTGAGACAGCGCCCCAAGTCAGCATCTGAAATCAGTTCCACACACAATGAGGCTATAAAAATGCTTTTCTAATTAAAAAAGAAAAAGTCTTAGGAAATTTACTGACATGAATCCCCAATTCAAATAACAATGACAAATGTGGAATTAAATAAAATCATCTTCTTTGGATTTGCCTTTTGGATATCCTAATTTTATCTGGAAAAAATAACATGAAAGCATGACCTCCTTTAATAAAAATGTCTTATAATATTTACTTATCTATTAGTAAATATTAGTGTGTGTGTGTTTATGTGTGTGTAGAGGAAAATCTGCAGACTCTATTCACTCCTTCCATGTGGGACTCAAGGAGCAGACTCGGATGTCACACTTGTCAGCAAGAGCCTGCGCCTGATGAGCCATCTCCCCAATCTGCTTCCCTTCTTGTAGTTCTCACCTGGTTATGGGTTCCCCATTCTTAAAAACAGTTTCTCTATATAGTAGTTAAATGATTTACTAAATTATTTTCCCAAGAATTTGCCTTAAAATGAGGCTATAAAATGAAAACTTTAAGTATTCATTCTTATAATCTTTCCCTCATTGTATTTTAAGGGAGTTTGCCTGCCTGAAGCATGTCACACTAGAGGAAATTCAATGTCACATCAATCACTCAAACCAGCACTGGATTTAGTATTATTATAAATGTTCAGTCTACTAATCTGAGAGAATAGAGAAGTACTAATTCCTACCCTGCCTCTCCCAAAGGAAGAAAAACAGTGAGAGCACTACCTGCAGAGGTCAGAAGACAGCTATTTTCTGCCATGTAAGTGCTGGGAATCAAACCCAAGTCTCTGGAAGAGCAATCAGTTCGTTCTCTCTCTCTCTCTCTCTCTCTCTCTTTCTCTCTCTCTCTCTCTCTCTCTCTCATTTTGTTTTTCCAAGACAGGGTTTCCTCATGTAGCTCTGGCTGTCCTGGAACTCGCTCTCTAAACCAGGCTAAGCTAAAACTCAGAGACCTTTCTGTCTCTGCTACCACCACCTGACTGCAATCGATACTTTTCTATTATTTGTTTGTTTATTTGATGTGCCCTGGTGTTTTGCCTGCATATACTCTGTGTGAGGGTGTCGATCACTTGGAACAGGAGTTACAGACAGTTATGAGCTGCCACATGGGTGCTGGGAATTGAACCCTGATTCTCTGGAAGAGCAGTCAGTGCTCTTAACCACTGAGCCATCTCTCCAGTCCTGAAACCAGTACTCTTAACCTTTGAGCCATCTCTTTAGCTCCACTTAATTAATTAATTGACTGATTGATTGATTGATTTAGAGGCAGGGTCACACTGTAAAGCCGTGGCTGTCCTCCAATTCACAGAGATCTCTGCCTCTGCCACTAGAGTGCTGGGATTAATAGTATGTGCCAACCACACCCTGTGACATCTTAAATATTTTCACTTGAAACTATTCAATTACATTTACTTGTCCATCTTTAGTCCAAGTCCTTTAGTGTGTGTGTCTGACAAGAGACAGAAGTGAAACGGAGGACCAACTACACAAAACTGGTCAGGAGTTGATATTCTATCTAGAGAGGCTGAAACAAAGGGACTCCTTGAATCCTGAAGTTTGAAAGCAGCCCGGGCTGCTTTCAGAAAGAACATGTCTCCAAATCAAAGGGAAAGGAAAGGAAAAAAAAAAAAAACGAGTGGGTGAATAAGAGGAAGGAAGAAAATAAAAGGGAAAGAAGAAGGAAGAGGAGAAGGAGGGGAAGGAGTAGAAGAAAGAATTACTCTACAAGTACTCTAAGAAACACACCCTTCACCTGGACACAAAAGCAAACACGTCAGAAACCCTCCCATAGGGAACAGCAGGTGGTTTGAAGAGAGAATAAAAAGGCCTTAGCTCAAAGCGGAGGTTGGAGCCCATTCCTGTGAGCACAGCCTGGGTACAGCAGGTGGGCTGCTTCTCTGGCAACTCTGTGGCCAATGCCTTCCTTGCCCCTCCTCTCAGCCCTCTCCAGAAGAAAGGGCTATAAGAGAATGGCTCTAGGCTGTGAGGTGCTGAGCAGCAGCTATTGCTCATACTGCACTATGTGCCTTAGACTTGATGGGGAGGAGTCTCAGACAGGGCTGCGAATAAAGGAGTGTGCTGGACAGGCTCTCAGCTCAATCTATACCCATCGACCGTGCACCAATCTCTTCAAGGCACAGCATTTTTTCTTTTCTTATTCTATTTCATCAGTTACGTAACACTGATGACATACTATGTTATAATGTTACAGAGTGTAATGTCATTATAATAACTGGTGGTCAACAAATCAGTTTGGAAACAAATCCTACTCTTGGCAAGCTATACTGCCCAGTGTAGAGCAGAACTGATGACCTGGGTGCTGTCTAAACAGTTACAGAGCCAATGCTGAGGTCCCAGTCACCCAAAGAGTCTGGCAAGTAGGTTACTTAAGAGAGCCTCTGTCATTTTTGCTGAGGTCATGTAATAACCTGGCAGGTAACCCTATAAAACTGTGTAAAAATACCTCAACACTTCCTACTTTGTGTAAGAGACTTAACAGCTCAGGTTTTCTTCCGTCTTCTTTTGTCTTTAGTACAGGAGGGACCATAATGAGCAGAGGAAACTATTAAAAGAAATGGCATCATGGGGTGTGTCTGACCATCTTACAAATATGCACTGCAGCTTCAGTACCTGAGGAGCAGGAGCCAAGTGAAGTAACCCATGCCACCTGCTAGGGTTATGGTACGGTCCTTGGCTAGAACAGTAAAGCCTGTCCAGCTGCTCACCTGTCCTTGAGTATCAGCCTTCAGACTTGCACTGATAAAGCAAACAATGTACAAGAATCTTCAGCTCTAAATTAAAAAGAACTCAGAGCTCCAGCCAAAGCATTTGCCACAGTGATCTAAAACCACTCTTCTCACACTTTACTGTTAATCCCAGGACACTAGCCCTTGCATTCATTACCTTTGTTCTCAGAACTGGAGCCAGTGTTGCTGTCTGGTGCAGGCAGCATGTCTTCATACCCCCAGGATACTATGTGTTTTCCCCCGAGTAAACAGGATGGAGATCCAGGTCCCCCTTCCAAAAGTAGCAGCCTGTGGGGTGAAGAATTGCAAAGACCTAAGAGTGCCCATTCCAGCAAACCAGAAGTCTACTTACCAGCTCAAAAAGCAAATGCAAATGGTTTAAGGAAATATAAATCTTAATACTATTCACAGTATATTTTAATAAAAAATTACAAAGCAATGCTTACAAAACTTTGGGCCAGGTAGACAGCTTGGTGGTGAGAAAGCACCAAGGTCCCTGTGCTCAATCCCTGGGAGGATGTAAAAGACCATGCATGGTGGTGCACACCTCTAATTCCCAGCACTCCCACATTGATATGGAGTGGACAGTG
The DNA here is from genome assembly GCA_028555095.1 of Dicrostonyx torquatus. Classification (NCBI taxonomy): domain Eukaryota; kingdom Metazoa; phylum Chordata; class Mammalia; order Rodentia; family Cricetidae; genus Dicrostonyx; species Dicrostonyx torquatus. The sequence goes on from JAQHUG010000416.1 coordinate 312,436, forward strand.
GCCCAGAAGCTCACAAGCCAGGTAACCTGGAGTGAGTGGTGTAGAAACAGGAAGGAACCTGTCTCCATCAGGCCAAAGGAGTGATCCCTGCATGTGGCTTTCTTCCACAGTCATACCACATACTGTGGTGTGGTATCAACATCCTCAAACAATTTTAATTTATCTGTATATAAAATATACTCATTCTATTTTTATTTATTTAATTATTTGAAGGGGGACTTTAGATTTTAGTAATGTTGCCTCATATAACCCAGGCTAGCCTTGAACTCCCTGATCCTTCTGCCTCTACCCTCTCAAGTGCTGGAATAATAAACATGCACCACTACACCTGGTTGTACATCCCCAGCCTAAATGTGTGTTTATTAAGTGGACAAATATGTATGAGGGAAAAATAAACAGGTAAAGAAGGTCATGTGTGGTGCGGGACAATTCGGTATCCTATCAATCATGTCTTAAATAAATGCTGATTGGCCAGGCAGGAAGTATAGGCAGGAAAACCAGACAGGAAGTAGAGGTGGTGCAAGGAGAACAGGAGAAATTGGGAAGCAGGAAGCTTCCCTGGCATTCCTGCGCAGATCTCCAAGGAAGCAGCAGCATGTGTCCCTGTTCCAGCTGAGAAAAGGTACCGGCCATGTGCCTGGCATGGATGGGAACAATGGGCTAATATAACTTATGGGAGCTAGTAAGAAGCCTGAGATAATGGGCCAATCAGTTAATAAGCTAATGTAGACTCTCTGTGTGATTTTCTTTGGGGCTTGCCGGCTGTGGGGTACCGGGCAGGACACAAACCCCAACAAGCCAGCCCTCATGTTACACATGTGCAGGAAGCACACCTACCAAAATGATACAAGTGGCATTACTGGAGAATAAAATTGAGAAAGATTTCAATTTCTTCTTTACATCTGAACACACTGTCATGTCATATCACAGTAAAAATTCATCACAGACTAGAACTTGTTTTAAATTTAAAAAAACACTCTAAGAACACTTTGACATCCTTAAGCAGTTAGCTATGAATCTATATTTATTCAAAATTATCAATTAGCAAGGTTTAGTAATCTGTTTGTCCCTAAGAGCATCCATGCACAAATCTTATTTAGAAGGACAAGGATGTAAAGGGACAACTCACCTATATAAAACATCGGCGACAGGCAGAGAGCCCAGCTCAGTCTGTCTCTGCAGCAGATGGACTGTGTGGACAAAAGTCTTCAATGATCCCCTAGAGAGAAAAGGAAGGAAAGGAAAAGCCACCCACACTGAAAACCAAGCAAGTTGGGCAGCTAGTGCTCATCCTATTAACCACAGGAGAAGGCGCCAAGATGGGTCTATCTGCTTCTACAGTTCAGAAAATGTACAAACTTCAGCCATCTTACCCACAGCCACTGGCTCTGGTAGGACGTGAGTAGGGGGCCAACATAATTTCAACTATGGAGATGGTCTCTTGCATTCCCGCTGACACAAAAATCAAAACCACAAAGCTCAAGTCCCAAGCACCTGGGGGTATCATGCATGGACAGTTTCCATCACCATACCACCTGATCCTCAGGAAAGACATCACAGGCTGAGTGAATCTCAAGTCTAACAGTGTTTCCAAACGACCCTGAAGGCTTTGTTAAGTTCATCCACTTCACAGAGCATCTCACTTGGAACTCACTATGCACTGACTTCCTCATGATTCTCAAAGCTAGAGGCTCTGGGAAGTCTGGGACGTCAACAGGACTGCAAAGAAGGTGCTTTCAAGAAGCACAAGGCCCGCCTGGCAGCACTCCAGGTATAGATCACCAGAACCTGCCCAGACTAACGGCCGCCTGGATCTGAGGAGCTACCTTGCTTATCACCCTCTTCTCTTAAGCAAGCCTTAATTGGCAGGTATCCTGTGCCTAACCTCAACAGAAACAGAGTGCCCATCACAAGACCTAGCCAACTCGGGCTTCCTTTTAATTTGATCCTTGCACTACTGCACACGTTCAAAGGACAGGTTAAGGCAGGGAGGCAGCGTAATATAAAGGCACTGCCTGGAGCCTGGAGCCTGGAGACACAGACATTGAAACTGGGCACTGCCACGACTGCACAATCTGTCCTGTCCCCTAAGTCCTGTGGATTCTGCCTCCATCTGCTCAATAGGTACAACTCCCTGGGAGACACTGAATTACACAGAGGGACAAAGCACAACATCCGGAGAATGGAGAGCCACTAACTCTACATCATCCAGCCTGCTGGCTTTAGTCACATTTTAAGAGAAATATGTAAAGTCTTTCCATGGCTCACAACCCCTTTGTGATCTAGGTTAGACCAATCTCACCTCCTGTCCCTTCCAGTCTTCCATGACAGTTCAACGACCCTTCTTTGCCGCCTGCTGCCCCTCTACCTTCTGGCCTCTGCAGGCACCAGGCACATATGTGGTGTACAGACATAAAATAAATCTAAAAACATTTTTTTAAAAAATACTAGTCCTGGGATTGGAGAGATGGCTCAAGCAATTAAGAGCACTGACTGCTCTTCCAGAGGACCCAGGTTCAATTCCCAGCACCCACATGGCAGTTCACAACTGTCTGTAACTCCAGTTCCAGGGGATCCAACACCCTCATACAGACATACATGCAGGCAAAACCCCAATGTACATTAAATAAATAAATCTTGAAAAAAAAAAAAACACAATCCTGCCAGGCAGTGGTGGCACATGCCTTTAATCCCAGCACTTGGGAGGCAGAGGCAGGCGGATCTCTGGGAGTTCGAGACCAGCCTGGTCTACAGGAGCTAGTTCCAGGACAGGCTTCAAAGCTACAATGAAACCCTATCTTGAAAAAACAAAAACAAACAAACAAACAAACAAAAAACCCCACACAATCCTGCCTTCTTTTTCTCTGGTGATATCACTCTCTGAAATTACCTGATACACGTCTGTGGCTGCCCTGCCTCATGTTCATATAAATTCTGAAATTTTAGGGGCTCTGACTGCTCACCACTGTTTCTCAACCACAGGAAGAGTTCCTAACATAAACGCAGTGAGTATGAAGGCTTTGCAGAACGAACCATCCCTGGAGCACTGAACTGCCAGCTCCATAAAATTAGAGGCCTGAATCTCTATGTCCTAGGAGTTAGCAAGACTCTTACATGTCAGAGAGATGTTAGACAAGTATTACTTGTAAGCCAGGTTTGAGGTGATGCCTGTGAACACAGCTGAGAAGGGAGAATCATGATCTCCCTAGCAGACCCTCCCCCCAAAAAGCCTCACCACCACCACCACCACCTCCAAATGCAGGAAAAACTGGAAACTTCCTCTCTGCTGGCTAGCTTTCAAAGTTATCAGGTGGGCTGCTGGAGGAGAAAAGCCATTAGTCTTACTCAGCAATAAAGACTTAAAAGACTGAGCAACATACCCTACTGACCTGCCAGGCAATAATGGAGGGAGAGGGAAGTCCACTCAGGGAATTCCCACTGGGGACAGTAAAACTAGATAAAAAGTCTGTGGCGGGAAGATGACAGGTCCTAGTAGAAAAGTTACTAAGGTTGTTGTGCTATGGACAAGTTGTGCCATCGAACTGTCCTCTAATAGTTATGTTTATGCTCATAGCTTAAGGCTGCTGCCAGCTTTGGTCAGAAGTGTCATTCTGCAGTGGGGATCAGTTAAACACTCATAACTAGCTACAGTACTGAGCACAAGTGACTGTTGTATGCTCAGCCCTAAATGGGGCATGAACATTAGCCCTCTAAGGCTCAGGGAACTTCTTGGTAGAGCTGGGAAGGAATGGAGTGCTCTGAAATGAGGTCTTCTGGGTGACATGATTGTGTGGTCACAGTCACAGCAGCTGTTCACTACCTGTATGAGACCTATATAAGACTGAGCCATCCACATTTGTGATAGAATGGAGAAGGGCTCAGGAGGTTTCACCCCTTCTGAGGCAGTTAATGGTTGCTATGGGAGGAAGAAGCATTTCCAAAGTGATCTAGCCATTGGTAAGGTACTTATGCTTCTACAAATAAACCCCTTACCCATGCTCTTGTAAACAAACTTAATTAAGAAAGAAGAGGGGAAAGTGGGAGAGAAGGGGAAAATGTTGGAGGAGGAGGAATATTCATTTCATATTTGTGCCAAATAGAATTTGGAATCTTAAACACATAATTTTAATAAGTATTGTGATTAGAATGAATTCTAGTTCATAATTAAAAAGTGAGCTTAGGGTGCTGGAGAGATGGCTCAGAGGTTAAGAGCACTGACTGCTCTTCCAAAGGTCCTGAGTTCAATTCCCAGCAACCACATGGTGGCTCACAAACATCTGTAATAAGATCTGTGCTCTTCTGGCCTGCAGGTATGCATGCAGGCAGAACACTGTATACATAATAAATGAATCTTTAAAAAAAAAAGTGAGCTTAGTGATCCAGTGTTCAATAACGAAATACTCAAAACTAAAGTGTTATTCCCAGTATCCTTCCTAAACATAGTAATGTCTAAGTAGAAATTTTCTAAAAGTGGAACTTTCACATTGATAATAAATCTATTCAAGCCTCAAAACTGCTTTTTGCATATGCAGAAAAATCAATCAATCTAATCTAAAGCCTTCACAGAAAATCTTATTTCTGTATCATCCAATGTGTCCAGAATGAAACTCATGTCAGAGTTTGCAAAATCAGCTGCTGTCTTCAGGAACTGAGACCAACCTGTGAGTTTGCTCTGGGCAAGGAAGCAGACAGTGTAGAATGATGTTACCCTGCTTTTAATAATAACTGTAGATTCAGTTAATTGCAGATCAGTTTTGAAGCCATAAAGAAAAATCCTCTGCCAAGAGAGATTCCCCACATATACCTGGGTTAAAAAAGGATGATCACACCCTGCTCCTCCCCCAAAAAACATTCTAAGAAGGAAAGATAAGTGATTGACACTAGACAGACAGGCAGGCCATGGTTGTAATGGGTCCCTGACAATATACTCAGAGAGGAACAAGGGCAGTGAACTTCCTCACACGAGATCATATATGCTATTAGGCAGGAGAATTACAAGCTGCAGACCAGCCTGGGCACTGCAGCAAAACCCTGTGGAATGGGGAGGGACAACTCAAGTCTGTTTCCTAGTGACAGCGTGTCAAGCACATCAGTAGAGAGGACAGCATGCTACTACATCTTAACATAAACTGAGACATCTTTCAGTTAAAGCAGGGCCCAGGACAGGTGAGGAGGCTCAGCAGGCAAGGGCACTCACTACCATGCTGATGACCTGAATCCCAAAACTACATGGTGGAAGAAGAGAACTAGTCCTGCAAGTTGTCCTCTGATCTCCATACTCACACTATGTCATATGCATGTATATACACAATAAATAAATGTAAAATATTTAAAATATATAAATGGGAGTCCAGAAATACAATCTATGACTTAGTCTTTTGACCAGGTGAGATCCTGTAATTTGCTGAGAGATCTCTTTATTGACATTTAAAAGAATAATTAACATTTCTATAACATTTTGCCTTTCCTTAAAGGAGAAACACAGACATAGTACCCTCTGCTCTGTGGAAGATGGCCCCCGAGAGTGATCAGCTGCAGTCAAGGCTGCTGCTCCTAGCTGTCACTAAAGGAAAGCAGGACACCAAAAGCTGGACTCATGAAGTATGACTGAAGCTGTGACATTCAACACTAAAAACAGAAGCACATGCTGAGAAACCCATGAAATAAACCTGGTGCAAGTGCACGAGGCAGAGGGTAAACAAGTGGCACGTTGTGTCATTTTCCTTACCTGGCACATGCCAAAGCCACCAGGGCAGCGGCAGCATTCTCCTTCTGTTTGTGTGGGATGTGTCGGCCTGTGTCCGAGGTCTCCTCTAGCCAAGAGCACAGCAAGGTTTCTATCCCGTTGAGACAGTCAGCAGGCTCCTTAGTCAAGCTCAGAGGCTGACAGTCACGCAGGCAGTTCAATAGCACCTCAGCAGTTATGTTACAGAGGGAGGGGTCTGTTCTACTCTGGGACTGAATAAGGGGGAAGACCAACAGGAGGCCCACCCGGGATGTGAAGGGCGCTTGCTCAGGTTGCTGCAGCAAGCCCTGGCGCTTGAGTAGGGCCAAGGTTTCTTCATCACCAGAACCTTCCCTTTCATGCTGTTCCTCCAGGGCCAGCTGGCGCTGGGCATTCCACAGTCCACGCAAGGCGTTCAGGCGGTATTCCAGCAAGCGGGCATAGGCATTGCTCTGATTCCCACAAACAGAGCGCAAACGTTCTGCTAACTCGGTTGGGTTCTTGGTCTCAAATGTTAAAATCTAAAGAAAAATACAATAGAGAAATGGGTATGTATTGCCTTCACCAAAGTCATTATGGAAGCAAATATACCCAGTAAGTTCTACAGAGTCCACAGTACTGGGCATGGTGGCTCACAACTTTAATTCCAGCTCTCAGAAATTATATAAGATCCACAGCCTGGGCTGCAGAGTGATACCCTTCTCTAAAAAGCAAAACAAGGGGATAAAATGCTTGCCTATACATGTGAGAGTTTGGACCTCTACCGTATATGTAAATGCTAGGCAGTCATGGTAGCCCCCCTGCAATCTTAGAGCACTTAGGGATACAAATACAGAGGAACCCCTGGAGCAAACTGGCTAGCTAAACTAGCAAAACCAGTAACTTCTAGGTTCAACTAAGATCCCTGCCTCAATATATAAGGTTAAGAGCAATCAAGAAAGACACTTGATGCCAACCTCCATCCCCAAACACACATACCACAGACATACATAAAGAAAAACAAATGAAAAAAATAATTCTACAAAGTAAAAATAGTTCACATCAAAACTTATTTCCATTCCAACCAACAGAAAACATGACATGTAAAGATGGTTCTTCATTGATGGATATCCCATTCCAGGTTTTTCTAGTAAAGTTCCTTTTAAAATCCAGAATAGAACACCCAGGATGATGGCTCACCAATACAGTGCATGTTTAACCTGTTTTATTTAGTACAATCCTCAGCACTGTGTGTGTGTGTGTGTGCATGCATGTATATGTGTGTATACATATATACACACATATACATGCATGCATGCATAAACAGAGGTTACACTTACTGAAAAGTCCTCAAGATAGTCAGCAGTGCTGGCCAATAATCCCAGCACTCAGGAGGCAGAGGCAGGCAGGTATCTGCTTGAGCCATCTTGGTCTACAGAGCGAGTTCCAGGACAGCCAGAACTATTACATAGGGAAAACTTGTTCAGAAAACCAAAAAAAGAAGAAAAGAAAGAAAGAAAAGTCCTCCAAGGGACTGAAGAGATGGCTCAGAGGTTAAGGGCACTAACTGGTCTTCCTGAGGTCTTAAGTTCAATTCCCAGCAATCATATAGTGGTTCACAATCATCTATAATGGGATCTTATGCCCACTTCTGGTGTAAAGGTATACATGCAGATAGAGATTCATATACGTAAAATAAACATATAAATCTTTTTAAAGAAGAAAGGAAGGAGGAAAGGAGGGAGGGAAAGAAGGAAGGGTGTAGGGAAGGGGAAAGGAGAGGAGAGGAGCGGAGGGGAGGAGAGGGGAGGGAAGAAAAGTCCCCAAGACAGTCAACAATGTTGGCTAATAATTCCGGCACTCAGAGCAGGATGTTCATGGCTGGTCCCAAGGAAGAGAGAGAGGGTTAGGGAGTACTCAGATCATAAAGACATGGTACAGAGATCCAGGACGCAGGAAGTTTTTTGCTTTTCTCCAAGTCTCTCCAAAAGTGGTTGGGACAGGCCCAACCACTCCTGTGTGCTGCGTGAGATCTGCATCCTGAACTCCTTTGCTTCCTTGTCTTGAAAGCACTGGCTCTTTCTTAGTTGAAATTCTAAGTTGCTGAAAATTTAAAGGACACCTCCTGAGAACCATTCATTTTGGCAAAAAAATAATAATGGTGAATCCTGAACACATAAGAACTGGATGAATCTTTATCACAACACGAACAAGTAAAGGGTAGGCGACAGGAAGAACAGAGTGTACCTCAAGACCAAACAATGGTGAACAGCCCAAATTTTGTAGTGGGCATTCTAGGCTTGAAGAACAAAGATCATATTTGTTTTTGACAATCCACTTGGCATGAGTTAGAGACTTTTTTTTTGGTTTGCCTTTTTTTTTTTTTTTGAGACACGGTTTCTCTGTAGCTATGGAACTCACTCTATAGACCAGGCTGGCCTCGAACTCACCAAGCGAGATCTCTGCCTCCCAAGTGCTGGAATTAAAGGTGTGTGCCACCTGGGGAGGAGTTAGAGACTTAATACTTATAACAACTCAGGGTCATAACTCATAGTCTGATTTTCTTCCTTCCTTCCTCCTTTCCTTCATTCTTTCTTTTCTTTTTGTAGACCAGGCTGGCCTGGAACTCATAGAGACCTGCCTACCTCTGCCTCCACAGTGTTGGGATTAGAGGCATGAGCCGCCACCACCTGAGTCTAGAATAGTAGTTATCTTTCAAGTCAGTGCTAACAATGTAACTAGAGCACTTGTAATAGAATTTTAGATAAATATACACCATATTGTACAATTTTATTATATTCATTACTTATATTAAAGTTATATTTTCAGTTTATACTGCTATTTATTTATATAAAATATTATATTTATAGTTTAGAGTTAACAATAGACAATTTCATGCTTATCAGTGAAACAATGTTGGAGATTTCTAATAAGAATAAATTGTTATGGCCTGGAGAGATGGCTCAGTGGTTAAGAGCATTGCCTGCTGTTCCAAAGGTCCTGAGTTCAATTCCCAGCAACCACATGGTGGCTCACAACCATCTGTAATGAGGTCTGGTGCCCTCTTCTGGCCTGCAGGCATATACACACAGACAGAATATTGTATACATAATAAATAAATTTTAAAAAAAGAATAAATTGTTATTTAATGGTACTGAGTTGCTTTTATGATTCATGAGTTCAGAAAATGCTTATATTAAACTTTATACTAGTTACTTCAGATACCCTAAGTGGATGACCAGTGTAGGAAAGTAAAAGTGTACACATACGTACTGTATATCCAGGAGTAAGACTGGGTAGAAGAAATCACAAAATCTGAGTTATAATTAATCAAGTATTACCTTTAATGACAGTTTATTGACTTGGCAACATCCAAAGTTACCCATTAGATTATAGCATCTCCTCTGCAGCAACTGTCCATTTCATATCCTCCAATTTGAAAGTCATGGTCATGGCCTAAAGCCATTTCCTGCTGATGCCCTACCTCTGGGTTTTAGTAAATCAACTTCGGAACACTCTATTCTTGTACTTAGGAATACTGAATGACTTGTTTCAGGTCCTTATGTAAAATCACTGCTCTCAGTAACTGCTCCTAACCAAAATGCCATTAGAAAATTAATATTTCTCTTTAAAACGAGGGAAAGCTATTTAAAGAAAAGGAAAGCTCCCTGTCACCCTTAATCATAATGGCTACTGAGTACCTTAGTGGCAAATGCTAAAGTCACCCCAGTTAAGAAAGTGACTTGCGAAGTAACTCACAGCCTTAAGGCAATTTTATTATTTTTTTATGTGTATGGATTTTTAAACTAACTGTCATTCTGGAAAGTCTAATAGAAGGGAGGAAAATATTCACTGCAGGCTAAATCTAATTTTGGCCAAGACTCAATAGTTAAAATGAGACAATGGCTCAGCAGTAAAGCATGCATACTGCTCTTGGTAAAGACACAGGTTTGGAGTCCTGTCCCAGCCACAGAAGAAGCAAGATGTGACTGCCCACCCGAATAAGGTACCGAGGCATGTGGCTAACATAGACAAGAATAATGGGCTAATATAAGTTATAAGAGTTAATAAGAAGTCTGAGCTACTAAGCCAATTAGTTTATAACTAATATAGACCTCTGTGTGATTTATGTGGGACTTAACAATTGCGGGAACCAAGCAGGACAGAAAACTCAGTCAACAGAATGGCGCCCACGTGGACAACCGCATCCACACAAAGCCTTAGAGAGCTTGGGAAGTAATTCTAGACAATAAAAAGAATAGAGTTAAGCACAGCTTATTGACAGCTGAATTTTCTCAGCATTTTCTATTTGCTAGAGGCAACTGCATCTCATTTAGGAGAGGCTTTCTGACTCAGCTGCTGTAAAACCTTGCTCTTTTAAGAGGTCCTGCCACGAACACTTAAATGGTGTTGACGAAAAGCTGACAGCATGCTTTTTGGTTTTCAGCTGTAGCAGGAAAAAAGCTGTGCCATTTTAAAATGCTGGCTTTCTGGGCCGTCCTGCCAGCAAAAACTCTTTTCGGTAGGAGGTCTGGCTACAGAGCATCTGAGTGTGGTTTGTGAGCAGACTGCTGCAGCTTGCTTGGTGGCAGGGACCTGAAACGCCACAGACTTGTGGCAATAAACATGCCTACAGCCAGTACCTCTGCCATAAGGTTGGAATCTCAGAAAGCTAAAGAATGGGCTGGATTCAGCTGTCAAACCCATAGCTTTAATCCTACCCATATTCCTTAGCAAATTGAAAGACTCATGTGGTCAGAAAAAGAGAGAGAGAGATATAGTAAAAATAGATTCAAAGACGAAAAAAACCTCTAAATGGTTTACTGTGTGTTTAAAAATATATGTAGGCCTGGGAGAAAAAGAGAGTAGTTGGGTGTGGTGGCACACACCTTTATCTCAACACTTGGGAGACAGAGGCAGGCCGACTCTGTGAATTCAAGGTATGGTGGCACACACCTTTAGTCCCAGCACTTGGAAGGCAGAGGCAGGCAGATTTCTGTGCGTTCAATGACAGCCTAGTCTACAGAAAGAGTTCTAGGACAGCCAAAGATACACAGAGAACCTGTCCCAAAAAGCCAAAATTTAAAAGTAAAAATAAAAGAAATGGAGGTTAAAATAAAGCCATGTGAAGATGAAAAATACACAGAGTCTGAATACTATATTATTATGCTCTCTTTGAATTGTTTGAATGCTGAGGAAGGAGCAACAGCTGCTATAAGATATTTGTTTATAAATGCTGCTGAATTAATCCAAGATAGGTATTTTGAAAATACCTTCACTTCAAAATTGATATGTTACTTTGGAAAAGAGGTTTTGCTTTTGTTTCCACAGAAAATGAGAGGCTAAGGGTTTATTCTGAGTTAAGAAAATCAGGTTTGATCAATGAAGACCACCTGAGAAATCTATGGTAGAAACAGATGGCCCAGATGTCTGAGTTCTACATCCAGAACACATTCAAGACTGCTACCTGAGATGATCAAGGATACTTACTCCAGTCATGAGTTGATGATAATTATAAATTTTCCTTAGGTCCCCATAAGATTATCAGCGACCCTAACCAGCAGGAAGTAGTCTGGAAAACTATGCCCACATTCCCAAAAAATAAAATATGGATATTTTCCTTTGTTTAGAATGCTGGTTAAAAGTTGTTATGGATAATGGTCAGGAGAAAAGCTAAACAAAGGATATTAGATTCAGAGTTCTTTGGTTTTTTTTTTTTTTTTTGAGAAAAAAAAGAGGGGGAAGTGGTATGGGACAATGGAGAGCCAGAAGAAACAAGCTCCACTAGGAGCAGAAGCCAGGAACAAATCCTGCCCTGGGAGCCAACCCATTCCTGGGACACTGCAGACCAGGATTGAGTCAACGACCTGACCCAGAGTCTGCGACCTCCAATGGAACCAGAGTGGGACTGAATCAGTTACCTAAGACACACAGAGAAAAAGGTCCACCAGGAGCAGAAGCCAAGAAACAAACCCAGTCCCAGGACACGAACAGATCAGGATTGAGCCAGCAACTAGATCCAGAGCCAACAATCGCCAACAAAACAAGTCTAACTCAAAACCAGAGACTTCTGCAAGAGGAGATCCAGACCAAGAATTACAGAAACACATCAAAGCCAGCAGCCTAGGCCAAAGTAGACCTGAGACAGCAAACTCCAAGGGAGGAGACCAAAGCACAGGAGCACTGAGCTACCTCCAGGAACAGGAATAACCAACAGGGTAACTAGAACTGTGACACTGACTG
>JAQHUG010000416.1:331619-343743 GCA_028555095.1 Dicrostonyx torquatus
AGGGGAGCAGAAAAAAATGTAGAGCTCAATAAATATCAATAAAGAAGTTGGCCCAGGGTGTCACTGTACAAATATGGTGGGCATCAGGAAATACATTGTTCTTCATTTCAACCTTCCCCTAGAAACAATGCATGGATGTTGTGGAGTGAAAACAGGTGAGCAGGTGTGGGAGGATTTTATTTCTGGCTGATGGCAAAGAAGAACACTGAATGTGCTGCTTTCTACTTAATTCCAAACATGCAATAAGGAAGGTTGGAAATACCTTGAATAATTTTATATCTCTAAAAGTCACTGTATTTTTAGAAAGGTTACTGGTAGTAAGAATATAGTACTTTTATTTTGTATAAAATGTCTTCTCAAAATTCAAAGCCTAAGCCAGGTGGTGGTGGTATATGCCTTTAATTCCAGCACTTGGAAGAGACAGATGATCTCTGAATTCAAAGCCAGCCTGGTCTACAGAGTGAGACACGTTGGGAGCAGGGGTTGAGGGGGAACCTAAATAAACATGATATACTTATAGTATACCAAAACAATAAAGATAATAAGAATTCCTGTAGAAATAGAAGGTTATTTAAAGAATTTTTTTTCAGTGTCAGTGAGGGAAAGGCACTCACTCACCACCAGGCCTGATGATCTGAGTCTTAGTCCCCTAGACCTACAAGGCAGGAGGAGAGAACTGAGTCCTGAAAGTTGTCCTCTGACCTCCACACACATGACATAGCATGTGTGTACACATACACCACACATAGCAAGTAAACAATAAGAGAAAACATTATTTCATCTAGTTCCTCCAGCTTTGGCTTTGCAGAATTTTACAGCATAGCTGTCGTGCTCTCTTATGTCCACACAGACTCAAGGATTTGCTTCTGGAATTTCAAAGCATCTATTTTGGTTTTCTTTCTCAAAGAAGCATGTTAACCAGGAGCCCACAATGAAAGAAAACCACCTTAATCTATTATGCCCTTATAAGCACTACACGTTAGCATTCTTCGATGAATCCATTCTTTAAGACATACTCTTGAGACTCACTGTGCACACCCAGGCTGTTCTGCCATGATGCTGACCCACACAACCCTTACAGCAGATTGTCCTTTGTTCTAGGTCACTATGTCTCTTAATAAGTTACTAGTCAGTTCTTCTGGTTAACTGATTAACATGACTAGCTTGGTAAATCAAACCAAATAGTAAGTATGGCTCAGTAGACATTTATGACCTAAGAAAGAGGGCTTTCATGGTAGCAATCCAGGAGAGGAAATGGCAAAGAAGTCATCTCCCCATGCAAAATGTGCAGTCAGCTGGGTCGCTGGGTACCTTGTTTCCTAGTCTATAGGAAGAGCAATACATCTGGCTTGTTTTCTTTGATACTGATATGTAAACTATATCAACAGAAGAATTTACTCGTTATTTGACATGAGGTCTCACATAGGCCAGGCTCGTCTCCAGTTTGAACTTCTAGCCTTCTGCGTGCATAGATTACAATCACATGGCACCCCATGCCTCACTCTAGAACAGGAGTTCTACAAAGGGATGGAGCCCCTCCACCTCATTAGGGTAACACTAGCATCTTTCCATTTGTGCAAGCAGCTCTCAAGGCAGAGTAAAGGAAAAGGTTGGTCTTGGGGGTTAAGGGAATGAATCTGATAGTAAACCAGAAGCAGGCACCTGTCTATGTAGGAGCATCAGATGGCCAGACCTTGAAGCCCTGCCCAATTTGCCATTATCAGTTTCAGAGAGAATTCAAATTTTCTTTTTCCAAAGTAATTGGAGTGTAAGCAAGAAGAAAGCTCCTAATGCAGGAAGGGGAGAAGGCTCCAGGGCTAGTTACCCAGTCATAAGTGTGGTTGGACAATATCAGGCTCTCCAAACACGAAGGGTGGAGTAAGGTTGCAAGGTTTGCATCTGCTGCCTGCCAGGACACAGATAAGGAAAAGGGTACAACTGGCTGCCTCCTGTTATCTCTATAACATGACTCACAGCATGGAGAGCTTCCTAGCTAAGCAATTTAAAAAAATCTTTTAATGGTGAAAAACTAAATGAGTGCTTTAGGGAAGAAGACTACTTAAGCAGATATACCAAAAACCATTTTAGAAAACTCTAGATCTGTTTATAAACCATTGCTAGTGGCTATAGATACAGAGGATTTCACTTTAGTAAACAGAAAAGGATGTCTCGAGGTAGCTCAGTTGGTGGAGTGCTTGCCTAGCATGCGCAGAGCCCTGGGTTTCATCCCCAGCACCGCATAAAAAGGGGCAATTGTGGTGCACACCTATACTCTCAGTACTTGGGAGATAGAGGAAGAGCACAAGTTCAAGGTCATCCTCGGCTAAGTAGTGAACTTGAGGCTAGTCTGGGCTACAGAAGAGCCTGTCTCAATCATTCATTCAACTGGTAGAAAGGACACGGTGTAAAAACAAAAGGTGTTAGTTAACTTTCTGTGTTTGTAGCCATGCCATTGAACAAATGATGAAATATCATTCCTGGGAATAATATGCTGATGGACACAAGTTTCCATTTGCTAAGGATGTCAGCACACCTACTTAGTAACAACATGAGTAAACACTGCTTATGTACACTTAGAAGGCAAAATTCTACAAGTGCCTCCCAAGTGTTAAGATTAAAGGCATGTGTCACCTACCCAGCAACATTGGATTACTTTGAAAAAAATCCAGTCGGGCGGTCTACAGAATGAGTTCGAGGACAGGTTCCAAAGCTATCCAGACAAACTCTATCTCAAAAAATAAAACAAAATAAACAAAAAATACTTTCACACACCAAAGCAAAACCCAATATAGGATCAACAAGATGGTTCAGTGGGGATAGGGTGTGTGTAATGGGGAACTTGCAGCCAAGCCTGACCACCTGGATTCCATCCCTGAAACTCACACAGTAGAATGAGAAAACAGACTCCTGCAGGTTGTCCAAACACCTCTATGTGTATGCTCACACATATGCACAGGCACACACACACTAAAAAACAGAAACATATATATACAAGTAACTCCTAAACTTTAACTTGAGAAATTAGGCTAAAAGAGCCTTCATTTCCTATCCTAAGCTCTACCTGCTTGCTAACGATATTTCAAAAATGCACCTTTTTAAATGTGAAGGATAGTCCTAGACAGCATTTAGACAAAAGAATATGTGTTCAACAAGATTAACAATTGTGGTTTTTTTATACACTGGGTTCCTAGAGAGACAATAAGAGGGAAAAACCAAGGTGTGCACCAAAGAAAGTCCTGTGAGAATGAGAGAGCCACACTTCAAATCTCAGAGCATTCTGGGTCCTCACTACAAAATTATATTCTCAACAATAATCTCTGCTAGCTGTTTCAAACTCTAGTTCAACTGTAAGTACCATGTACACTAAGACTGAAGCTGGGGCAGAAGAAATGGGCTCAGCAGTTAAGAGCATTTTCTGCTCTTGCAGAGGACCTGGGTTTGGTTCCCAGCGGCCATGTAAGTAGGTGGCTTACAATCACTTCCAGTTCCAGAGGATTCTCAAGCCTCTGTTGAGCATCTGCACTCACATGCACATACACATAAAAAATAAATCAAAAATATGAAAGAAAAAAATGGCACTGTATAATAAAAAACTTAAAAAAAAAAAAAGATGAGGGCCGGGTGGTAGTGACACACACCTTTAATCCCAGCACTCAGGAGGCAGAGGCAGGTGGATCTCTGTGAGTTCAAGACCAGCCTGGTCTACAAGAGCTAGTTCCAGGACAGGCTCCAAAGCCACAGAGAAACCCTGTCTCGAAAAACAAAAAATGAATAGTGGTCTGCAATGACTTTTTAGTAATGGGCTATTCCATTTCATTATATGGGCAGATTTACCTGGCCACATTCTAAAGTTATTACATAGACATGGGTATTGGCCATTATCAAGCGAAAATATAATTCTTTAGGTTTCTTAACATTCAAACAATTTTTTTTATTTTTTGTTTTTTGAGACAGGGGACAGAGTTTCTCTATGTAGCTTTAGAACCTGTCCTAGAATTCACTTTGTAAACCAGGATGGCTTTGAACTCACAGAGACTTGCCTAACAATTCTTTTGTTGTTTTAAGACAGTTTCTCGGGTAGCCCACATCTGACCTCCATCATAGTAATAGTCAAGGAAGACCTCGAACTCCTGGTCCTCTCGCCTGCACCTTCCCAAGTTACGAGTCTTATCCACCACACTCAGTTTATGCAGACAAAGGGACTGAACCTAGGGCCTCCTGCACACTAGGCAAGCATTCAACCAAATGAAACACATCCCTAACCATCAAATAAGTGTTGATTTTTGTTTGTTTGTTTGTTTGTTTTGGTTTTTCAAGACAGGATTTCTCTGTGTATCTCTGGGTGTCCTGGAACTTGCTGGTAGACAAAGCTGGCTTCGAACTCACAGAGATCCAACTGCCTCTTCCTCCCAGAGTGCTGATATCAAAAGAGTGGGCCACCACCACCCAGCCAAATAAGTATTTTTGTTTGTTTGTTAATTTACCAAGATGAAACACAGTAAGCAAAAGGCATTGCACCCCTAACTTTCTCAAGGAGTTGGTTAGGAGGTCACCTGGCTTAGTCACTGACACCTCCAGAGACCCTGAGGAAAATGAAGCCTACCCCTCCACCAGTCCGCACAACAGTCTATATTTATTGTCACAGATAAACTCAGCTACAATTTGATTTGACTAAAACGCAAGGACAAGACCACTCCAATCCCAAAGAACATCAAAGAACTGCTAAAACTAAAAGGGACAACTCAACTGGCAGAACACTGCATCCACACAGAGATGAGCCCCAACCGTACTGCAACTACCATCACACTGCAGCTACCAGCTTTCCAAAGACCGACTACAAGTACTACCAGGATATACGCAATACTCATGGATAAAGTTAGCTGCTGTAAATCTTGCTAAGAAGGGTACAACAGCATACTAAATGCTATTATTAACAAGAATCAAAATATAATACAAAAAACATAATATGCATTATATGTCCTCTTTTTAAAAAGGATTATTATGCTTGGTATGGTTAACTCATTCCTTTGATCCCAGCTTTCAGGAGGCAGAGGCAGATGGATCTCACTGAGCTCAAACCAGCCTGATCTATACACTGAGTTACAGGCTAGCCAGGACTACAAGGCTCTATCTTAAAAAGAGGAGGAGGGGCTAGGTTGTGGCTTAGTGATTAAGAACACTGGATGCTCTCCCAAAGGACCTGGGTTCTATTCCTAGAACACACATGGCAGCTCACAACCATCTGTAACTCCAGTTTCAGGGGATCTGACACCCTTTTCTGGCCTTCATAGTATCAGGAATGCATGTGGTACACAGATATATATTCAGGTAAGACAACAATACACATAAAATACTCAAAATATATTTTTAAAAAACATTCATGTCACCCAGTGGTGGTGGTGCACGCCTTTAATCCTGACACTCAGGAGACAGAGGCAGGCATATCTGGGAGTGGTTCAAGGCTAGCCTGGTCCACAGAGTTTCAGGACAGGCTCCAAAACTACACAGAGAAACCCTGTCTCAAAAAACAAAAACAAAAAAATTTATGTCATAATTTGCTTTAATATTGCTATGATAAGACACAATGACCAAAAGCAATTTGTGTTTATTTAGCTTACAAGCCAAAGCAAGAACTCAAGCAGGGCAGGAACCTAGTGGCAGGAATTAAAGCAGAAACCATGGAGGAATGCTACTTACTGGCTTGCTCCTCGCTCTTGATGGGGAAAGGTTTTAGCCAATCAAGCTATTAGCCACGCCTGCCATTAGCTAATTATTTGGGTTGGACCATCAGGTCCCCCTGATGTATAAAAGGGGATGGGTGCACTCTCGCTCGCCTCTCTCTCTCTCTTTCTCGCTCCCGGCCCGGCACTCTCTCTCAGAAAAGCATGGGATCCTGGATCTGGTATCGTGAGTTTGGTTATATTCTTTCATCTATTAAAATATATATATTCTAAAGATAGCTGGCTTGGGTAATTACATCAATAATTACTGCTACACTTGGCGCCCTTTCTTGGTTCTATTATGGATGTTTTGTCCATGCGGCTGTCTATGCATCATATGAATGCTTGGTGCTTGTGGAAGTCAGAAGGTGTTGAATCCCCTAAGACAAAAGTTACAAATGGTTATGAACCACCATGTGAGTGCTGGGAATCAAACCCCAGTCCTCTGGAAGAGTAATCAGAGCTCTTAGCACATTTGCACTCTGCAGTCACTCAGCTTTCTTTCTCAAACAACCCAGGATCACCTGCTGAGAGGTAGCATTTCCTGCAGTGAGCTGGGCCATCCCACATCATTAATCAAAAAGAAAAGATCTCTATAGACTTGCCTACAGGCACAATCTGATGGAGGCTTTTGCTTTGTTTTGTTTCATTTGTTTCTTTGTTTGTTTTTCGAGGCAGGGTTTCTCTGTGTAGCTTTGGAGCCTGTCAAGGAACTTGCTCTGTAGGCCAGGAGTTAGGTATATGTGTGCGTGTTTGTGTTTGGGTATGTGAACATGAGTGTGGGTGCACGTGGAGACCAGAGGAGAGATGAATCTGCAACTGGAATTATAGGCAGTTGTTAGCCACTCCACATGAGTGATGATAACAGAATTTGAGTCCTCGACAAGAGCTCTTAATCTGTGCTGTCTCTCTAGCCCACTATATAATATTTCTTGTTTATCTTTTACTTCAACATGAAGGTAAATTTATATTTTGCTTATTATTGCCGTGTGTTTGTGGAGGCATACACATGCCACTGTACACGTGTGGCAGTCAAGACAACTCTGTGGAATTGGTTCAGCCCTTCGGCCTTTACAGGGGTTTCAGGAATCAAACTCACGTAAGCAGACTTATACAACAAGCCTCGTTACCCCTGATCCCTCTAGGTAACAAGCACCTTTCCCACTGGCACTACAGTGAGGAAAATTTTTAAAAAGTTATTTGTGTTTGAAAACAAAGCAGAGTTGAGCTAAGGGATGTAGTTCTGTTGGCAGAGTGTTTGACTAGCACACAGGAAGTCCGGGTTTTGATCCCCAGTAACAGAGAAACTAGTCATGGGGGCACATGCCTCTGATTCCAGCACCTTGGAGGGTAAAGAATGCAAGGACAGCCGGGCGGTGGTGGCGCACGCCTTTAATCCCAGCACTCAGGAGGCAGAGGCAGGTGGATCTTTGTGAGTTCGAGGCCAGCCTGGTCTACAAGAGCTAGTTCCAGAACAGTCTCCAAAGCTACAGAGAATCCCTGTCTCAAAAAAACAAAAACAAAAAAGAATGCAAGGACAGCTTCTGCTACATGGCAGAGTTCTGAACCTGCCTCGGTTACAAAATGAGACCCTGTCTAAAAGAGATGGGGGGAGGGGAGTGTGCATGGTGACTTCTTTAAATAACACTGGACATGACTGAAAGAACATGTTAGCATAGCTGCTCTGCATCGGCAGATGGCCTAATCAATGTGTGAACACATGCAAAAACTTTTAACACTTAAACATTTTCTATCACCAAAGAATTTGTATTTGAAGCATCATCATCTCCGAATGATGATCCCCTGAGGGGCAATTCTCAGTAACTAATTATCTTGAGTGACCTGATATGTCAACACAGGAGAAAAAAAGAAAAGACAATGGAGAGAAAGGAAAATATTAGACTATATAAATAGATTCCTTTATAAATCTTGAAGTTAAGCCTGCAGGAATAAATTACACTTTGTCCCATGAGTTTATAGTAAAAATAACTGACACTATTATTCCTGTATGAAGTCAAAACCAAGGCAGTATATACTAATTTAACTATCAATAAAACAATAACTTAATTTTTCAAAGTTTTAAAGAAATTAAGGGGGGCTGGAGAGATGGCTCAGAGGTTAAGCGCATTGCCTGCTCTTCCAAAGGTCCTGAGTTCAATTCCCAGCAACCACATGGTGGCTCACAACCATCTGTAATGGGGTCTGGTGCCCTCTTCTGGCCTGCAGGCACACACACAGACAGAATATTGTATACATAATAAGCAAATAAATAAAAAAAATTAAGGGATAGCTATCCATCCATGCTAATTCATGAGTTTAGAATGTACCATGCCACCTGGATGGTGGTGGTGTTCGTCTTTTATCCCACACTCAGGAAGCAGAGGTAGAAGGATGGATCTCTGTGAGTTCAAGGCCAGCCTGGTCTAAAGAGTGAGTTCTAGGTGAGACTCCAAAGCTGCACAGAGAAACCCTGTCTGAGGGGAAAAAAAGAATGCCCCATGCCAGTTAAAGAATCTAGTATTTCAACTATAATGGGTGCTTCATTATCAAAGTTTGCACCCCACAT
The DNA here is from genome assembly GCA_028555095.1 of Dicrostonyx torquatus. Taxonomy (NCBI): domain Eukaryota; kingdom Metazoa; phylum Chordata; class Mammalia; order Rodentia; family Cricetidae; genus Dicrostonyx; species Dicrostonyx torquatus. The sequence continues at coordinate 339,906 of JAQHUG010000416.1, forward strand.
ATGGTGTTATTATTAAATGTCACGAGCTAGTTGCTATTCTGGGTGAGTTCCCTCATTCATTTATTTCATTTATAACTATCATTTACCCCCACAGGAGAATAGTTCATAAACAAGAAGTGGAAGATGTTAGTTTTGATTTTGAGGTAATGTCTCATGTAACCCAGGCTGATTTCAAACTTACTTTATAGCCAACAAGAATTTTTTTGTTGATTTGTTTTATTTCATTTTGTATTTTGAGAAAGGGTTTCTTTGTGTAGTCATGAATGTCCTGGAACTTGCTCTGTAGACCAGGCTGGCCTTAAACTCAGAGATTCATCTGTCTTTGCCTCTTGAGTACTGGAATTAAGGGCATGTGCCACCACCACTTGGCGCCAAGGATAATTTTTAAAGTTTTATCCTCACGCTTCCACTTCCCAAGTGCTCAAATTACAGGTATAACAATAACATATTCAACATATCCAATTTTATGTGATGCTGAGGATGGAACCCAGGACCTCATACACGCTAGGCAAGCGTTTTACCAAAAAAGCTACATGACCAATACTTACAAATAAGTTCTGATAAGTGGCAGTGCTGGGCTAAAAGTCATCTAGATATGTTGTTAGTAGTTATACCTAACTTCTTCCATGTCCACACACAACCCAGAAGATTCCGTGGGTCTGAAGTTCAAGGTTGCCACTAAGTGCATCATCACCCTTTAAATCCCTAGGAATGACAGTCTGTACAGCTCACAGTATGAACTCCAAAAATGACAGGCAGGGAGGGAGAGCAGCTCAGTGCTACATCTACCTGGATTGAGCAAGGCCCTGGAAACGACCAAGGGTAGAGAGAAAAAAAAAAAGCACCTAGTCTATATGATGTTCAAAGCAAACCGATTATATGACAGAACATTCATGTCAAGCAGTGGTGGTGCCCACCTTTAACCCTAGCACTTGGGAGGCAGAAAGAGGATTTCTGTGAATTCGAGGTCAGCCAGGTCTACAGAGTGAGTTCCAGAACAGTCAAGACTACACAAAGAAACCATCTTGGGGTTGGAAAAAAAAAACCAACTTAGAACATTTGCTGTGCTGTGCATGAAGATGCCAGTGCTGCACCAGATACATACTTATCTCTTAGCTCCAGAGCAGGAAGGGGGAGATGTGGGCACCAAATAGAAAGACTTAGAGAGGCTGGACAGAGTGGTGCACACCTGTAATTTCAGCACTAGTGATACCAAGAGCTCCAGGATAGTCAGGGCCACACAGAAACCCTGTCTTGAAAAACAAAAACAAAACAACTACAACAACAACAACAACAAAAAGTGCTTCCTGGGCCAGACAGATGTCTCAGCAGTCAAGAGCACTGGCTGTTCTTACAGAGGACCAAGATTAGAATCCCAGCACCCACATTGCCACTCAAAAACATCTCTTCAGCTCCAGGAGATCTCCTTCCCTCCTCTGGCCTCCAAGGGCACCAGGCACAGAGATGGTACACAAATATACATGCAGACAAAGCAACCTTAAACATAAAATTTTAAAAAAAAAAAAGCAACTTAGAACATTTAAAAACTTTAAAAAAAGCAAACAGCGGGCTGGAGAGATGGCTCAGTGATTAAGAGCACTGGCTGCTCTTCCAGTAGTCCTGAGTTCAATTCCCAGCAACCACATGGTGGCTCACAACCATCTGTAATGAGATCTGTTGCCCTCTTCTGGCGTGCAAGCATACATGGAAGCAGAATGTTTTATACATAATAAATAAATAAATCTTTAAAAAAAAAAAAAAAAACAGCGCCAGGCAGTGATGTATGTACCTTTAATCCCAGCACTCAGAAGGCAGAGGCAGGCAGATCTCTGTGAGTTTGAGGCCAGCCAGGACTATACCTTCTTTAAAAACAAACAAACAAACAAACAAACGAAAGAACATATAGCAGGGTCTGGTGACACACACTCATAAAATAAGGAGGCTGAAGGAGGAGGATCATGAGTTAGTTGATGGTTGGTCTAGTTTACATAAGCAAGGCCTTGTCTCAGAAAGAAAAAAGACAAATAGGAATGAAGGATAGAAGAGAGGGTTGGAGGGAGGGAAGGGGAGAGAACAGGGGAAGAGAGGAGAGGGGAAGCAAAGCAAATATATCAACAGTCACAGGATGTAAGAGGTCCTGGCTTTTCTATGCCATCCAGTAAATAACTACATGTGTTGCATTAGATTTCGTGCATCTGCAATCAGTAATGCAAACCACAAATACACACGAAGCACATACAGAACACAAGAAACCCATTATAAATATAAACCAAATGTCAACATTTTGTTAGCAAAAAACCACTACCTGAATGAAACATCTGCAGTTTTTAGAGTTCCTAAACCTATAATTAGCATGAAATAGTTTGTAAATTATGCATTTTCTTATTGCTAACCTAAAATTGCCACACACATGCTTTGACCTAGTAATGCAAATGTTGGGTGAAACACTGGGGACTCAGATGCATGTACTCCAAAGTTTCCCACCATGGAACATGAACTTCAAAGTTGTACACAAATAGTCAACACTACTAGGAGAGAAATCATACCGCACAATTAATATGCCTTTATAAACATGTCTGAATAAAAAAAGAACTAAGAAAGGAAGGATATAACTGATCCTGGGTTTTAGCACCAGATAAATGAAGAAATAATAATAATAATAATGATAAAGGAAAGGAGATGACTACTCCTAAGTATGGTGGAGGAGAATTCCTATAGACAAAAGGAAGAACACAGTCAGAGACAGGGACATCTGGGAGAAACCAGAGGGAACATGGCTAGACTGAGCCAGGCCATGTGAGAAGATGGGGAGGGGAGAGCTAGGAGGAGACCAAGAGGCCAGGAAGGTAAAAGGATGGACCAAAAGAAAGTAGATAACCAAAATGGCTAGATTATGGTGGGGGTGGGGTATGCCAGCCATACCCTGTAACAGGTAAAGGACCAAGGGATGCAGGGAAAACCTGAGTGGCCAGGTTCACTTTGGTATGTTAAATAGACACCTCAGGTGTTTGTCATTTGTCCTGGAATAGCCTGCAGAAACACCTTAACAATCACAACAAACTTCTAATCCAAACATATAGATATTAAAACTTTGACTTCAGTTCCAGGGCATGCATTTGTTTGTTTGTTTTTCGAGACAGGGTTTCTCTGTGTACTTTTGGAGCCTGTCCTGGAACTTGCTCTGTAGACCAGGCTGGCCTCGAACTCACAGAGATCCGCCTGCCTCTGCCTCCCAAGTGCTGGGATTACAGGCGTGTGCCACCACTGGCTGGCTAAATTCCAGGGCTTCTAAAACCCTCACACAGACATGCAGGCAAAACATCAATAATCATAAATTTTTAAAAAAAAATCATTTAATCTCAGCAATTAGAAGGTAGAAGTAGATGGACCTTTTTGAGTTCCAGGCCAGTCAGGGCTACATAGTGCTACATAGTGAAACCCCGTCTTTTTTAAAAAAAAAAAAAAGCAATTAAGAGCCTTCAGTGGATTGGTAATTAAGGGCCTTCAGTGGATGGGATTTCACATGCCAGGAAAGTCTGATACCCCGAATTTGATCAGGGAACACAACAAAGGTGGAAGAAAGCCAACTCCACAAAGTTGTTCTCTGACCTCCATGCATGCCTCTATCTCCTCACACAAACCCCACATAACACACATAGTAACAACAAATTTATTTATTTATCTTACTTATTTTGGCTTTTCAATACAGAGTTTTCTTGTGTAGCCCTGACTATCCCGGAACTCACTCTGTAGACCAGGCTGACCTCGAACTCAGTTATCCACCTGCCTCTGCGCCCAAGTGCTGGGATTAAAGGCATGCACCACCACTACTCAGCCA
>JAQHUG010000416.1:345260-357728 GCA_028555095.1 Dicrostonyx torquatus
TAGGTGAGAATACAATCCTTCATTCGAGTTTACGACTTGAGCTGATTACCAGGATACATAGCTGCAGACAGCACGAATCTCCCCTTTCTTTCCTGTGTACTTTGAGCCAAAGGCATCATTGTCACGCAGGCGCCGTGGGTGTGGCAGTGGTGCACTCTTTTAATCGCAGCACTGGGGAGGCAGGGCTGTCAGATCTCTAAATTTTAAGCTAAGCTTGGTCTATATAGTAAGTTCCAGGTCAGCCAGGGCTATACAGTAAAACCCATGTCTCAAAAACAAACAAAATTTTAAATACAGAAGTACAAGTAGCATATAATCATTGCTTTCTATACATAAAAATGAGCTGAAGAAGAAAATAATAGTAAAAATAAACTTAATTTTTCTCTAATTGGTATGATTCCAGGCTACTTATACCCCATATTTTCTGTTTCTACAGTATCTCTATTAATTCTTTAAGGCCAAAAGGTACACACCACAAATACAACCCACTTAACACTCCAAAGAATGCAGACTAGTACTTACATTAACATTTTAGAAGAAAACTTTAAAATTTTTTTTAAAGATTTATTTATTTATTACATATACGGTCTTCTGTCTGTCTGTATGCATGCTTGCCAGAAGAGGGCACCAGATCTCATTACAGATGGCTGTGAGCCTCCATGTGGATGCTGGGAATTGAACTCAGGTCCTCTGGAAGAGCAGTCAGTGCTCTTAACCTCTGAGCCATCTCTCCAGCCCAAAATTTTTTTAAGTTTTTGAGACTGTGTAGCCCTGGCTGTCCTGGAACTAGCTCTATGGATCAGGCTGGCCTCAAATTCACAGACATCTGCCTGACTCTACCTCCTGAGTGCTGGGATTAAAGGCATGTGCCCTCACTGCCCATCTTAAAAAAAAATATTAGATTATATATTGGGAATGGGGGTGGGGGTATGCACTTGCTACAGTGTACCTGTTGAGATTAGAGCACCATTAGAGGGAGTCATTTCTCTCCTTCCACCATGTGGGTCCTAGAAATCTAACTCAGATCATCAGGCTTGGCATCAAGCGCAGTCCATAAAATGGAACCTTTTAAAGGAATCTAGTTCTGCTGAACCCCTTCAACATCCCTAGCCCATCACAAACTACAAAATCTTCCTCTTTTCTTGCTTACATATGGGCATAGATTTATTATTTAGATTACTGGCCAAAATAAATATATGCCAGGAGGTTAATAAGACCAAGCACAAGCAAGGTACTCTGAAGCAAAGTAATGAAAGCAGAAGGCACGCACAGATAGCTATGGTTTCCTGGGGTTGACAGGCACTGCACACATTTCCAGGTACTATTTCCATCTACTGGACCCATCTATAGAATGAGAGTCAGTAGCCTGAGTATATGGGAAATTTAAGCAAACCATTGAGTTCTAAAATAGTCAAGAGAGGTCCTAGCAAGCTGGTGCCTGAATATAAACTGGATAGACACTTGGGAAATTGATTTGGCAGTATCCATTAAAATGTACAATGAGTACCTTGACGTGATGTCTCAAATCTACCCTAGAGAAACACTCCCTCAAGCACATTCAGACATGCAGAAAGAGGCCCCAAAGGACCGGTTTTGATAGTCATAAACAACCAAAATACCACTGTGTTGAAGTGGAAAACACTACCTTCTGAGATGTCCCAGTCCCAGTTTCTAGAGGTGTGGACATGGCAAAGGAGACTCTGCACATGAGGTTATGCGAAGAATGTGAGATGACAAGCTTTTGATCATCTAGGGATCAAAAACGTCAGTTATGTGCCAGGCATGGTGGCACATGCCTTCAATCACAGCAGTGAGGAAGCAGAGGCAGGCAGATCTCTCTGAGTTCAAGACTAGCCTGGTCTACAAAGCGAGTTCTACTGAGAGTCAGGGCTACACAGTGAAACCCTGTCTCAAAAAACAAGCACAAAAAAAAGTAGCAGTTATGTTATTCTTGCAGCCTCCTCCTCTCCTTTTGAAAATAACTGCATTTGTCCCATAGCTGGTCATGTGCTGTTTTTACATCTGTCAGTACTCCTGACTAAACATCTTATGAAGCAGACTACACTCCTTCTGTTCCCTCCACAGCCACTGCTGTAAAGGAAGATAGGAGCAGGGAAGGGAAGAGAAAGCAGGATGCTTTGGGGAACTGAGAGTCCTTGCATAACTGACACACAGGCACTATGGCCTTGGAAAGAACAAGTACAGGACACCCACCCAGGAGCCACAGCCAAAGGGACAGTCAATATGGAAGCCAAGAATACAGATAATAAACAGAGCTGATTTACTTAGAAAGACTTTGACCACACAATAGGAGAAATACTGAAGGTCAGTTACAATCTCACACACATCACCATACTGCAAATAAGTTGTGAGGCAAGAAAATTGCAGGGGGGATCACTTTAAAAATAAAAAAAAAAAAAATCAAACCTATCTCCCTGAGGCTGGGGAGACGGCTCAGTGGTCAAGAGCACTGACTCTTCTTCCAGAGGACTCAGGTTCAATTCCCAGCACCCACATGGCAGCTCACAACTATCTGGAACTCCAAGATCTGACACCCTCACACAGACATACATACAGGCAAAACACCAATGCACATAAAATAAAAATAAATAAATTTTAAAAAACTATCTCTGCTGCTAGAAAAAGAAATCTGTAGACAATATGTTTGACTTTCTGTGACCACCTGATTGATATTCATAAAAACTTTCCAGAAACAGCAACATAGCCTCTTACCAAAATATAATAATAATAATTCTGCCTCAGCTTCCCAAGTACTAGGATTGTAAGTGTGCACTGTCATGCCCAGCTTGTCTCGCTGTGTGGCCCACAGAGGCCTCTGACTCCTAGCAACTCTCTTGTCTCAGTCTCCTGGGTATAGGGTTGTAGTCATGTACCACCACACCTGACCTATATTCAATTTTTTAAATTTATTTGTTTATTTTTGGAGAGACTCTCATGTAGCCCAGGCTAGCTTTAAGCTTGATGTGCAGCCAAGATCTTACACTTGTGATCCTTCTGTCCCTACACCCTGAGCGCTAGGATTAAAGAAGAGTGCTGCCATGCTAGTTCATGCAGGGATCTGTACATGTGAGGCAAGCACTCTATCAACTGCCCACACTCCTAAGACAATGACTGTCTAATGTGTTAAGAACATGAACCCCAGGCTGGAACTAGACAGATTCCAGCCTCTACTTTGGCACTACAATCTCTGTCAGGTTACTTAATTTTGCCTACACCACAGTTTCTGCAACCAACAAAACTGCTTTTGTGGAGGTTAAATGGGACAAAAGTCATAAAGCATTTCACAAAACCCTGGCATGAAGTACAAGGTGCTGTTGCCATAGTGGTGGTAAGAGTGTTGACAATGCTGACAAACATGTTCTACCAAGCAGATTATGGTAGTGCAAACCTGTAATCCCAATGCCAGAACTCTAGAGAGGCAGGAAGACCAGGAGTTCAAGGTCATCGTTGCGTCCAATCAAGTTCAAGACCAGCTGGGACTAACTACTTTCAACCCTCGGCCATATTGCCCCTGACAATCCTCACATCTTCATCCCTACTTCATGCTCTGGCTTGCTCAGCCTTTCATCCAAGCTCACAGAACACTAGTGACGTGCATCAGTGCTTGATGGCTGCATGCCAAGAAAAAACTACTGGTGAACAAGGACAGTTTTTTTCATTTATTTATCTCTCCATTCTTAAATCTGGAATTCTAGCTCAGCTCTGAACTTTTCCACAGCTATCACAGACCAAATGAAGCCTGAACCTTGTCCGGAAGGTTCTATGTGCATGTCACAACACACAAAGCCTTGGCTGCTTCAGAAATCCAAATGTTCTTCTCTTAAACTGTAAAACAAACAACACACAAAACTCTGCTGCCTTTCACTTCCGAAACAGTACTCAGAACACACTCTGGGCATGCGGAGATTGTGTTTGCTTGCTGAAATGTAACTGGCATACAATACATTGCACATATTTAAACTGTAGGATCTGAGTTGTTTTGACACATACACATATGAACATGAAATGATACCACAACCAAAACACCATCACCTCACAAGTCTCCTCATCTCCTCTACCATTTCCCCTCCCCTCCCCAGCCCTCTTCTTTCTCTCCAGGCACTCATCACAGACAACTTTGTATTTCCTAGAATCTCATATAAATGGAATCTTCTAGGGTATGCTGTGTCTGGCTTCTAGCACCCAGCATAAACCCATGCACTAACAGAGCATGACTCTTTATTGCTCTTATCCCATCGTATGGATATTCCACACTTGTTTATCTGCTGACCTGTTGGACATTTGGAGTGTTTCCAGCTTGACGTAGTCACAAAATTTACATATACTTTCATGCTTAAATCTCTGTATGGGAACCAGGCGGTGTTGATACATGCCTTTAATCCCAGCATTTGGGAGACAGAAGCAGATGGATCTCTGTGAGTTTGAGGCCAGCCTGGTCTACAAGAGTTAGTTCCAGGACAGACTCCAAAGCTACAGAGAAACCCTGTCTCAAAAAATCAAAAAAAAAAGAAAGAAAGAAAGAAAGAAAGAAAGAAAGAAAGAAAGAAAGAAAATAGCTTCTCTATTAGAGTATTTGTGTGTGCGTGCACATGTGCATGCGTGTGTGTGTGTTTGAGAGAGAGAGAGACTTGTCCCCAGGTGGAGTTTGTAAAATAAATACAAAAGTAAATAGCAAGCTTTTGAAACTTCAGCCAATAATTAGTGATTACCCTTATTTAAAACACTAATGTTCAGTCAGGCTGTGGTGGCACACTCCTTTAATCCCAGCACTTGGGAGGAAGAGATAGGTGGATCTCTGTGAGTTCAAGACCATCCTGAATTACAAATCGAGTTCCAGGACAGCTAGGAGTGTTATACAGAGAAACCCGGTCGCAAAAAAAAAAAAAAAAAAAAAAACCACTAATACTCAATGAAATGAAATTTAATGTTCAATGTATTTGTGTTTATATATGTGGTAGGCGGCACCGAACCTGGGGCTTTGTGCTTGCCAGGTAAATGCTCTCCCACTGAGCTATGAACCCAGACCCATGAGTTATCACTTCTGAACTGCATCCTTTTTTCTTTAAGTTTATATTTATTTCAACGCTTAAATAATAATTTTCTAGCAGGGAGAGAAGTAAAGAAAGGGAGGGTATGAGGAGTGAATGTGGTAAAAGCACTGGACATTTGAAAGCCGTCTTTAAGAAGCTCACCACTATGACAATAGACATGTACACTCATCCCCTGTATAGCACAGGCTGGACTCAATTTCTCCATCCTCCTGCTTCAGCTTCCCAAATGCTGGGATTACAATGTGTACCACAAAGATAGAAGGCAGCTATTTTCAAAGGACAAGAAAAAGGGGAGGGGGAGATAAGCAAAATACGTGTATGAAATATCACAGTGACATCTATCATCTTGCTTACTAACTTTAAAATTATCATAAAAAGAATAAGCCTCACTCTGCATTCTTAATTCACTGTGAGACTCAAAGTCCTTACTGTCAAAGCCCCACCTGATCAGCATTCCTGACTCCCATCACTCCTTTCCCCCTCTGCTTTCTGAATAAGGACTCAGAGCTCTGAACAAGCTAAGGATAGTTTCCTCTCAGACACTTGGCTCCGGATGTCCTCTCTGTATAGGATGCTCTTTGCTCCACAGTCATGTCACACTCTCACTTCTTTCAAGACTCTGCTCAAAAGCCAGCTTGCACTTTCATCTGCCTACACTCTCTTTTCCAGTCCACTGGATACAAAGACCCCATCTCTTTACCTGGTTCATCTTCTCCACAACACTTATACTGTCATCACATACATGTGCACTAGTGCACACACACACAGAGGCATATACAGAAGTACATACACGCACACACACAAGTTGTTCTTCCACATCAGTGGGCTCCATATCTTCACAGTCAATCAACTGTGGATTGAAAATATTCAGAAAAGGGGGCTGGAGAGATGGCTCAGCAGTTAAGACCACTGGCTGTTCTTCCAGAAGACCCAGGTTCAAACCCCAGCACCCACATGGCAGCTCACAACTGTCTGTAACTCCAGTTCCAGGGGATCTGATACCTTCATACCAATGCACATAAAATAAAGTTAAATAAATTATTAAAAAAATTTTAAAAAATATTCAGGAAAATGTTGGGCTGGTGATGCATGCCTTTAAAACCTACACTGGGCAGGCAGAAGGATCTCTGTGAGTTCAAGGCCATCCTGGTCTACAGCCTGGTCTACACACTGAGACCCTGTCTCAAAAGAAGAGGAGAAATTTCCAAAAAGTAAACCTCACCGGACAATGGTGGCACTCACCTTTAACCACAGTACTTGGAAGGCAGAGGCAGGTAGGTCTCTGTGTGTTCGAGGCCAGCCTGGTCTACTAAAACTACACAGAGAAACCCTATCTCAAAAAAAAAAAAAAAAAAAAGGAAACCTCAGATTTGCTTTGTAGCAAGCACTACACAGAATCCACACAATCATATGAAGTATTGTGAAAGCGTCCCCTTTGTCACCTCCCTTCAAAGTTCCTCTCCCTTAGTGCTCACTGTCAGAACATGTCATCCCTGCCCTGGTTATGCGCAATGTGACCAGGCATAGAACACATATGCAAAAGTATTTCTAATCATTATCTCCTAAGCAACATAATGACCATCTGCCTACCTTGTACTACTACACATAGAGATGACTTGTATGTAGCTGTACAAGGTCTATGTGCTAAGCTAAGAGCTTCAGCATTGGTGGGTTTGGGTATCCAACAGTTCCTGGGTCCAGTTCAAGGATACTGTGGGACTATGACACAGGATACCTATTATTGCTGTAGTTTACATCTTCAAGCTGAAATGTAAGTTTTTTAGAGAAGGAAGCTTTTATTTCATCCACTGCCTTGCCCTCAACACCCAAAACAGTAGACCTCACTCACTGCTAAATCCACAAGACAGTACTTTTTGTTTTTGTTTTTTGTTGTTGTTATTTAACCTTCAAAAACAAATCTAAAATTTACTAGGAAGAAATTTACTCCAGATGCTCTGCTCAGGTCGATTTTGATCTCCTTAGATTTTTATTTTTTAAATGACATGTAACCTCGAACAGCACTGAGAGTAAAAACAACACTAGAACCCAGAGGCAGAAGGCCCAGGTCATCTTACTGACATAGCTAGACACGCTACACCCATCACAGCAGAATCCTTCCTGATCAATTTCTAAAATGAAGGAATCACTCATATCTCCAAGGTTCCTTCTGTGCTCTAAAATTCTGTGACTCTATAGTCTTATCTATTACGGTTGTCCTTCATAAATTATTCAATTGAGTTCCAGTCCTTTTTTTTTTTTTTTTTGGTTTTTCGAGACAGGGTTTCTTTATAGTTTTGGAGCCTGTCCTAGAACTAGCTCTTGTAGACCAGGCTGGCCTCGAACTCACAGCGATCCACCTGCCTCTCTCTGTCTCTCCAGTGCTAGGATTAAAGGCATGTGCCACCACCACCCAGCTCTGAGTTCCAGTCTTATTATTATTATTATATCATTATATAATTATTAAAATCATTAGTGGAAGAAGTCTATAATTATATAAAACCCTATGAATGATCCCAGCACTGGAAAAGCAGAGGCAGATGGATCTCTGAGTTCAAGGCCAGCCTGGTCTATAGAGGAAGCTCCAGGACAACCAGAGATACACAGAAAAACCCTGTCTCAAAACAACAAACAAAACTATACAGATCACAGAGTCAACTGGAGAGAACTGGAAGACACTATTTCACAGGTTGTTAACATCCCAAAAGATATCTTTTAAACTCTGCTAAACTTTAATCATCCTGAAACATAAAAAAGAAACAGTTGCTGGACAGGAAACAAAGTGGAGTTAGGAAAGCAGCTCTGTGGATGAAGAGCTTGCTCTGCAGAATGAGGATCTGAGTTTAGGGCTGGAGAGACTGCTTGGTGGTTAATAAGATCTGAGTTTAGATCCCTATAAATCAATCCCTAAGTATTAAAAAATAAGGCTGTGTGTGGTATGTACACCTTTAATCTCAGGACTTGGGAAGCAGAGAGAAGCAGATCTCTGTGTGTTCTATAACAGCCTGGTCTACACAGAGTTCTAGGACAGCCAGGATTATGGAGTGACACCCTGTCTCAAAAATAAAAATAAAGATCTTGAGCAAAGTGCACACTTGCTCTGCTCTTTACTTGCTATATCCACACAATAGATACAACAGTTGCAGTGAGTAACAAGATTTAGCTCCTAGAGTCCTTTGAGACCCAACACAAGGGATACAGTTAAGATATATTAAATAGTTAGGTGTGTGAATAGCAGACTACTTGATTCTCCAGATACTGCACTCGGGAAAGGAATGAAAACAGAACAGTTCTCCATTACTGCCAATCCCAGTGTGTATCACTCATTCACATATTCCTTTTGGAGAAGAATTAATCTACTTGGTCACAGTCTTTCCTTTAAAACGAATCTGGAAATAGCTGACAAATTCACTCAGGGCACATACAGTAAATAACTCAGTTGTTAAAATAATTCTATTCCTTCTAATCAGAAAACTCAATTGCATATACATCAAACAGTCTGGGCTCGAGAGAATTTAGGTTAGTCTCCAAAAAAACAGAGAGCACCTTCCACCTTTACACAGTAGTGCCCATTAAATAAAGAGTCCACCATCATACCATCAGAGCCCTGGGGTTTTCAGGCAGTTAAATCAGACACCCCTTGTTTTTTACAGAATAGGCGCAAATAAAACATAATGTGTTAAGATTTCACATTAGGAATTCTCTATCAACTTACATATCGCCCATGTTATCGTGGCTATACTGTAAAATATGTTAATTAAGAGTCATAAATGGAAATTCTGAAGCAAACTCAAAGCCAGACACACAAACACAGCGGATCGCATTCACGTCTCAAGCACGTCCCAGAGTCTCGCTGAACGCGATCGGACCTCTGCTGTTTCCAAAAACACACAGTAATGAGATTTTAATCCATTTCTATAAATGTCGGTGGTACTGAATGCCAAAGAGTGTGGAAAACAGCAAAACACAGAAGATTCCGCACACAGGTTCTCCTGTCTGCGGCGTACCCCAGGGAACCCTCCATGCGACAATACAAATTTCACCACACTCTATGCTTCCTGCAGACCAAAATGTCACCCACAAAGTGGAGGGGAAGTAGGGTCAACAGCCAGCTGACCTGAATGAAAACACAACGGCCAACATTCCCACCTCTAGGCAAATCCGAAACCGAGCTTATTCGGTGGAAAGTTCCCATATGCACATTTGGTTTTTTGGGGTGGATGGGGGCGGGGGACCATCAGAACTAGCTGTGCACCTGCCACCGCTCATAAGACTGGGCTTTTCAGCGACCCCGCTACGCGGGCGCGCACGCGCACGCACACACACACACACACACACACACACACACACACACACTCACTCACATCCGCCCTTGACCCTTCCCAAGCCGTGGTGCAGCATCCCTTTCTCGCTGTCCACACCGTCGGCTTCCCTGACAAAGGCCCGGGTGTCAATCCTAGACACCTCACAGACAGGTTGCAGGATTGCTTACGGTGAAGGAAGCACCTGGTCTCCCCAACACACACGCGTGCAGCACTCGCGCGCCCACAAAATCAACACAGGGCTGGGGCTAAAAAGAAGCAGAGCGTGTGCAACCGTTCAAAATTCAAAAGGTCTCCGGAGCGCAGGCACCTGGGCGCGGACGCCCAGGGACTCCCGGCGCGTGGGGGAGGGGAGCGGCGGGGCGGCGGCCGCCCGGGCTCCAGGCCGCGGCCCGAAGATGCTCTCAAGAGTCGCACACACACCTGCCGCGGCCTGCGGGGGCCTCGCTCACCTCCAGGTCGGTGTCGGCGGCCTCCGGGGCGCCGAGGATCTCGCTGGGCAGCTCGGCCAGGTCGGTGACCCGGATAAGCCCGTCGTGCAGAAAGATGGTCTCCTCCTTCACCGACAGCCACTGTGCCGAGTCCGCCGCCGCTGCTGCCGCCGCCGCCGCCGCCGCGGCAGCCGATGAACCCATGGCTAAGAGAAGGCGCTGTGGGGACCCCGCCGCCTCAGCAGCCCATGGCCGCCCGCCTTGCCCGCGCGGCACCGCCCTAGGCGTTCCGCGCCGCCATCCCTTCCACACTGCAACCCCGGCCCCGGAGACCCCGGCCCCGCCGCCGCCCTGACTAGCAGGATCCGCCTCTGCCGCTCCGCAGCCAACTGTCAGTAAGACGCCATCTTGGGGGCGGGGTTCCCGGCATGCCCCGCGGGGCGGACAATACAGACCCCGCCCTCCCTCTGATCTGGTCCCGCCTACCTCCCTGCCGGGCTCCAGACCCACCTGCAGAATCCGAAGCATGCATGACCTCTTAGCTCCCTTTCTACCATACCGTCTGCAGAGGTCTGTGGACTCGAGCGAAGACGACCCGGGTCCTCTTCGCTCCTCCTTGCTCAGGTGTGCACCCGTTGCTCAGGCCAGAGCCTCTTTCTGGGACGATCGTGGAGGGCCAACACTTTTATCATTTAAATGAGATACTTTCAGAAGTCTCTCATGAAACATTGGTGTAATTCAGTGTTAGAGAGCCAGCCTAGCATAGCTGAGGTCCTGGGTTCTATCAACAACACAATAAATAAACATTCATGTCTGGTGGTGCACACCAGTTCTCCCAAGCGCTTGGGAGACAAAAGCGTGAGGACCACGAAAGTTGCAGGCTAGCCTGGTCTATATAGCATGTTTCAGGTCAGCCTGGGCTACGTAAGCCCTGTATCCAAAAAAATAAATAAAATAATTTGGTAATTAAATAATACTATTAAAGACTGGCATATAATAGGCATTACACACTTAGTCATGAGAACTCCTCAGTAAAACTCACAGTAGGTGATTAGTATTTACTGAAAAGGAGGGTGTAAAAGAGCATTGATATCTGATAAAAAAACATCTTCCAACGATGATTGCCTTCAGACTAGAGAGGTGGTTGACTGTTAAGAACACTGACTACTCTTCCAGAGGACCGGGATTCAATTCCCAGGACTTAGAGGGCAACTTGTAACCGTTTATAACTTCAGTCCCAAGGGATCCCAACTTTAGTCCCAAGAGATTCAACATCCTCTTCTGACCTCCAAGATCACTGCACATATGTGGCACAGAGACATACATGTGGGCAAACATTCACACACATAAAAATAAAGAAATAAAAATGTATTTCCTTCCGGTGCCTGATCCGCCTGCCTCTGCCTCCCGAGTGCTGGGATTAAAGGCGTGCGCCACCACAGCCTGGCTCGGTGCCTGGTGTTTTAATAGTGCTCCATCAGTGAAAATTACAACTTTTGTTATCGACACTGACATGCACCTTTTAAAACATGCTTACTTGCTAGGCTTAGTGGCTCATGCCTTTAATCCCAGTGCTTGGGAGGCAGGAGAGGACCTCTGGGAGTTCAAGGACAGCCAAAACAACATAGTTCCAGGACAGCCAGGGCTACATAATGAGACCCTGTCTGGGGTGTGGGGACAACTCATCGTCTAAAAGTATATGGCTATTCTCTTATTAATTCAACAAGTGTTTTATGTATGATTCCTTTCCTATGACCTTGTTCTTGGTGTGGAGTTTTACAGACAAGAAAGTCCTCTCTTATGGAATGCACAGCATGATGGGGGAAACAGACAAACAGCAAGAAAAAAAGAACAGCACAGTGGGTGGTTCAGAAGAAGTCAGTGCCATGAAAACACTAAGAGACAAATGTGATGGAATGTAACAGGCATGTACCTAAAATACATGATGCATGCTTAGCATGCACGTGGCTCCAGGTTGCACACCATCACTCCCATAGGAGTCTTAAAGTACGCCTGTGATGTTAGCACTCTGAAGACTCAGGCTCCAGGCTCCAGAGTTCAGGGTCATCCTTTGAAACATAGCAAGATCAAGGTCATTTGTAGAAAGAAGTATCTGTCCTGCCTGATCCCACAGCCATTCAGTCCCAAAGAAACACACAGAGGCTTATGTTAATTATAAACTGTCTGAACTATTAGCTCACGCTTATTACTAGCTCTTACAACTTAAATTAGCCCATAATTTTTGTCTATGTTTAGGCCCGTGAATGGTACCTTTTCTCAGTAAGGCATTCTCATCTTGCTTTCTCTGTGTCTAGCTGGTGACTGGATCTCTACCTTTCCTCTTCCCAGAATTCTCTTAGTCTGGTTACCCCATCTGTATACTTCCTGCCTGGCGTTTTATTAAACTGATATGACTGACAGATCTTTACAATGTACAAGAACATTATTCCACAGCAGTCAGCCTCCAAAACACAGCAAATCAAGTCAACCTAGGCTATGGGAGACCGTGTCTTAAAGCAGCAACAACAACAACGATAATATGGAACCAAGATTACAATTCCTATAATCTCAGCATCCAGGAGGCCAAGACAGGAGGACTGCTATTTGTTTGAGGCTAGCCTGGGCTACATAGTTGTGGGGAGCTGC
>JAQHUG010000416.1:449644-460046 GCA_028555095.1 Dicrostonyx torquatus
CTGCCTGGCCAGGTGTTTGATTTTAACCTTAGCTGTGTGTCCTTCATTTCTTTTTTGAAACAATCTTTTTATTTTAAATTACAAATCCCAGTTCCCTCTCCCTCTCTTCCTCCTGTTCCCCTTATCTTCTCCCCATCCCACCTCCCATCCACTCCGAAGAGAGGATAAGACCTCCCATGGCAATTCAACAAAGTCTGTCACATCACAGTGAGGCAGGACCAAGGTCCTCGTCTCTGTATCTACGCCGAGCAAGGTATCCCTCCTTAGGAAATGGGCTCCAAAGAGCCAGTTCGTGCATTAAGTGCCCTTGATTGTTAAGAGCAGTAATTGTTGTCATTTAACCTATCCTGTAAAATAGGCCACTTGTTCAAAATGGAAGCTACACAGGGCACAGGTGCAGACATAGTGCTGTGGGTTGGCATAATTGAGGGGGTTCCTTGACTTTCAGTTCCAGGGATAGGGTAAATCTTTTCATTGGGTTTGTTCCAGTGTTTGGGCGAAACCTACCAAATGTGAGGTCTCTTTCCAAGTATTGCTCTTTGACATCCCTCCTCCCAATGGACTATTTTAGAAGAAATGGAGCCGTTACCCACATCAAGATTCAGAACACTGGGGACTACTATGACCTCTATGGCGGGGAGAAGTTTGCCACGTTGGCTGAACTGGTTCAGTATTACATGGAGCATCATGGGCAGCTGAAAGAGAAGAACGGAGATGTTATTGAGCTCAAGTACCCACTGAACTGTGCAGACCCAACCTCTGAAAGGTCAGTGCCATCTTAGTGAGCAGAAATCTGTACTCTAAGGCTGTGTGCTGTGTGCCTGCCTTATGGGACACATAGGATCTGTGTGACTTCAAAGGCTGGTGTCAGTCCTTCATGCTGTCAATTTTAAAACATTGTTTTTTTTTTTTTGTTTTTTGTTTTTTGTTTGTGCAGGGTCTAGTATAGTTCAAGGTGACCAGGAACTCACTGTGTAGCTGAGGATGACTGAATTCCTGATTCTCTTGCCTCTACCTCCTGAGCGCTAGGGCTACAGACATGCTTTACCGTGCCTGACTTAAGTGGTACTGGAGATTGAGCACAGGCTTGGCCATGCCAGGGAGGCTCTCTACACACTGAGCTACATGCCCAGCCCTGCAGTGTATTAAAGTAAGAATGATGGCGTCAGTTTATGCAGAATGCCCTTTTCTTGCAGCAGCTGCAGTCGGTGTTTCTTACAGACTCCACAGCGTTCTCACATTTCCCTGAGTCCATTTAGATGTACTTGAATTGTAAGGTTTATCAACAGCCGATGACAGAGATGCTGAAACAGCAGCGGTTTCCATGGTGACTGAGACCAGTTGTTCAGCAGCACTGCCAACAGAGGTCAGGCTGCGCCCATGGCTTTTCATCCTCTTTATAATGTGAGACTGTCTGTGAGCATGACTGTCCGTAGAGAACTGCCACTGTGTCCATTGGGAACTGTCATGTTGTGGAGCTCTTGCTGTGTGTTTGGAGTTGAGAGCTGGTACTTGCTTTATTTGCCCTGACATTGGCTTCTGACTGCAGATTCTGGGTCTGTATATCTTGTTTTTCCCCAGTTTCTGTATTATGTGCTAATATTTTGTTTCTCTGGCTACTGTAGCCTCATGCTGTCTCCACCTCTAGTTCTGCATGTACTTTTCCAGCGCTGTGTAGCTGGAAAAACGCTGGTCAGGGCTTCGGGGATGAGTATTACTCTCTGGGGCGTGCTTGTTTTCTTACCTAAGCCATGGCGTTCCTGTGGCTCTGCTATGATGTTTCTGTGGTGACTGAAGAGCTGAGTTGTCTCAGAATCTGCCTTTTGATGGGCCTAGACAGCCTGCATTAACACTCTCCAGCATTATAGTTAAAGTACGGCCTTCTGGGTCCCATGTAGACATTGCTCTCTCTGCTTGTGCGAGCTCACACTCTTAGGGAAATCTCTGTCCTTGCTCCAAGATGTTCATACCACTAAAGCTTGACTGATAACCCAATGTACTTGAGAACTGGACAGCACATGGAGAGACATTTAAATATAGGTTAGAAATATAAAAAAAATCTGAAATGCTTTGAATTAATTTATAACAAAGATCCATTTTTAAAGAGATTTATTTATGTATACAGTGTTCTACCTGCATGTAAGCCTGCACACCAGAAGAGGGCACCAGATCTCATTACAGATGGTTGTGAGCTACCATGTGGTTGCTGGGAATTGAACTCAGGACTTCTGGAAGAGCAGTTAGTGCTCTTAACCTCTGAGCCATCTCTCCAGCCCACAAAGATCCATTCTTTTTGTTTCGTTTGTTTTTGTCTTTTGAGACAAGCCTTCTCTGTAGCCTTTGAGCCTGTCTTAAAACTTGCTCTACAGATCACGCTGGCCTCAAACTCACAGAGATCTGCCTGCTTCTGCTTTCTGGATGCTGGGATTAAAGGCATGTGCCACTACTGCCTGGCTCTAAAAGATCCATTCTTAGTTGGGTGGTGGTTGTGTCTGCTTTTAATCCCAGCACTCAGGAGGCAGAGGCGGGCGGATCTTTGTGAGTTCGAGACCAGCCTGGTCTACAAGAGCTAGTTCCAGAACAGGCTCCAAAGCTACAGAGAAACCCTGTCTCGAAAAGCAAAAAACAAAACAAAAACAAAACAACACAACAACAACAACAAAAAGGATCCATTCCACTTATGTAATGTCAAAACAAACACAGGTTCATGATGAGTTTGTCTCTTTCATAACTTATTTGTTGCTTGAGTTCGGGTCTCCTGCGGGCTGTGTAACTGAAGATGACCTTGAGCTCCTCATTTTTTGCCTCCATTCTCCAGTGTATGATGTCTCAGTCAGGGTTTCTATTACTATGATACACCATGACTAAAAGCAGCTTGGGGAAGAAAGGACTTATTTCATTTTACAGCTTATAGTCCATCATTTAGGGAAGTCAGAGCAGGAACTCAAGGCAGGAACCTGAAGGCAAAAACTGATGCAGAGGCCATGAGGGAATGCTGTTTACTGGCTTGTTCTATTGCATTGCTCAGCCTCCTTTCTTATAGCACCCAGAACCACCAGCGAAAGGATGGCATGACCAACAGTGGGCTGTGCCCTCCTCCTTCAATGTTCTTTTAAGGAAATGCACCACATACCAATCTGGAAGGAATATTTTCTCAATTGAGACTCTCTCTTCCCAAATGACTCTTGCTTGTGTGAAGTTGACATAAAACTAGTAAGCACACATAATTCTAGGCATTTGCCACCATGCCCAGGCTGGTGACTTTTTCTTATCTTTTCACCAAATGGCTGCAACTCAACAGTTGGTTCTTTTAGGGTTAGGCACTTAATAAAAGTCAAGTGCATTTTTAAAAGATGGGAAGTTTAAAAGAAAATAGGAAGCATTGAAGATACTGTTTTCTTCCTTTTCTTTCTTTTCTTTTTCTTTCTTTCTTTCTTTTTTTTGAGACAAAGTTTCTCTATGTAGCCCTGGTTGTCCCAGAACTCACTCTACTCTATAGTCCAGGTTGGCGTCTAACTCAAGAGATCCATCTGCCTCTATCTCCTGAGTGTTGGGATTAAAGGCGTGCACCACCATCATCTGGCAAATAATGTTTTCAAATGATTCTGGGCTCCTTTTTAAAATTTAGTGGAGGCTAGGTGTGGTGGCATTGCCTGTAATCTCAGCACTCAGGAGCCTGAGACAGGAGGATCCATGTCTTAAGACCAACCTGGGCCGCACAGTGAGATTGTCTCAAAAAAGAAAAACAAACTTTTGTTGTCATTTTAAACATATCTTTGTCATTTATCCTATCTGTTTGGGATGCAGAATCTGTCTAGTCATACCCTCTGCCCCTTGGAGGAAGCTGTCTGTTTGGAATCTGTGTTGAGGAGTGCTGGCTCAGTGTGTTACATGAAAAAATACTGCATACCCCAGCTGAACCCAACTTGTTTCCTTTTCAAACACTTAGGTGGTTCCATGGTCACTTGTCTGGAAAAGAAGCAGAGAAATTGCTAACGGAGAAAGGGAAGCATGGCAGCTTTCTTGTCCGAGAGAGCCAGAGCCACCCTGGAGACTTTGTTCTCTCCGTCCGCACTGGTGATGACAAAGGGGAGAGCAATGATGGCAAGTCCAAAGTGACCCACGTCATGATCCGATGTCAGGTAGAGCACCAAGGGGACTGTGGATCTGGTGCAGTGGCATCTTGGCGGGGGTGGGGGTTGGGGGGGCTGGCTTCTGCTGAGAGAACACTAGACACCCACACATTGAGATTATCTTAGCTTGTTTACTTGCTCATGGCGGTCTCTCCTGTGTATGTCTTCATTTTGAAGCGCTGTTACTTTTGTTGTTTCTTTTTTCTTTTTGTTGTTATGTTTTTGTTGGCTTTTGTTTTGTTTTGTTTTGGTTTTGGTTTTTTGAGATAGGATTTCTTTGTGTAGCCTTGGCTCCTGGAACTTACTCTGTAGACTGGCCTCTAATTCACAGAGATCTGCCTGCCTCTGCCCAGTTGTTTTTGTTTTTCTGAGATAGGGTTTCTCTGTGTAACCCTGGCTGTTCTGAAGTTCACTATTACGGTTAGCCAGGCTTGGAGGCTACAGATCTCTGCCTACCTTTACTTCCCTAGTGCTACCACCATGCCCAATTTTCCCTTCTGTGTCCATCTCTGCATGTTCAGTGCACAATGCCTCGGCTCTGTGGGATTGGCTGTCGTAAAGAGTGTCAGCATCCTGTCTGTCTAAATATGTGCAGGCTTTCTTGTCCCATCTAGCTTCACAGCTGTGTATGTGTCATTACATGAGCACTGATGCCACGCTAGGCATTTTAAGGAGTCTGGAGATGATGGGAAATGTCTTGCAGCCTGTGGAGCTTTTATTTGATTTTATTTGATTTCGATTTAATTAACTTTTGTATCATTTCTTGTCTTTGATGATGGGATGAAATCTAGCACCTGTTCCACCACTGAGTATCCCCAGCCCCCGCCCCACCACTCATCACGCTGTTGCTTCCTTTCCTTCACAGTACAATGGACATTGGGAGTCAGTGCTTAGGTTTTTGCAGTCAGGCTCATTAAGTGTACCCATCACCTTGTAACACTTCAGATGTTCTCTTGGCAAATCTTCAGTGCATGTAACCCTGTCCATTGTTGTTACCATGCTGCGGGTTGGGGTTCCTGAGCCTGTTCACCATACAGAGAGGGTTTGTGTGTCACCAGTAGCTTGTCCTGTACCCAAGTCCTTCATAGCCACCATTTGATCTCTTGTCACTCTGTATGGAAATTTTTTAAAATTTTTTTCTTTATTGATATTTATTGAGCTCTACATTTTTTTCTGCTCCCCTCCCTGCCTCTTCCCCCCACCTTTTTTTTTTGATCTACACATTAAATGAGGTGGCACATGTTCCTTTCAGCACTTGGCTTGATTTATTGGGAGGGCCTCTTGCTTCACCCAGTTGTCACCAGTGACAAGACTTTCTTCTCAAGGCTCAGTATGGTTCCACAGTGATGACACGGACATGATACATGTGTGTCTTGTTCTCATCATGCCCTCCAGACAGACATGTGACTTGGTTTTACACGTGTACAGGTTAAGTGTCACTAAGAACACAGTGGCTTCAGGAGAGTGGGAAGACAGTAACGTAGCATTAGGTAATGAACACCATCTGTTTTGGTTTTGAAAGGAACTGAAATACGATGTTGGTGGAGGAGAGCGCTTTGACTCTTTGACAGACCTGGTGGAGCATTACAAGAAGAACCCCATGGTGGAGACTCTGGGTACCGTCCTGCAGCTCAAGCAGGTTAGGAAACAAGCTGCTTCTACTAGGAGAATGTTAGCATGGAGTGTCTCACATGTGTATACCAGTCAGCACCCCATCACTGTGAAAAGATGCATGAGGACTGGTTAATAGGGGAAGGGCTAAAGGAGTCAGCCCACAGTCACTTGGCCCGTTGCTTTGGGCATCTGGTGGGAGCACATGGGGGTTGTTTACCACATGGTTGAGAAACAGAGACAGGAAGGGCCCTGATCTGCTTCAGTGACCTGCCCCCGACTGTCTTCCCTAGTCTTCTAAAGGTTCTGCTATCTCCCAGTAGCACCTAGGGTTGGGCTCAAACCTTCAACACGTGGCCTGTTGGATGATATTCAAGATCCATAGTGTAATGCAGAAGTAGATAGAATATCAGTAGTTCCTTGTACTTTGCCTATCTTCAGTCATGGCTGGGCATGCAGTCTCTAGTTTCTTCACTCACGAGTCACCTCCTTTAGTATTTGGGAACATCTAGATGCTGTGTCATTTCCACATCTGTGAAAGACCTCATAGAGTGAACCCAAGGCACACCACACTTGAACTCTGGCATGTATGATCTGCCTCCTTACAGAGGTTTTTGGTTTTTTTCTTCAGTCCTGGGGAATCAACTAGGCAAGTACTCACCACTGAAGTACATCCCAGCGCCAACATGGGTAGACTTTATTTTGTCCTTTACTTTTGACAAATAGTCTTGCCATGTAACCCTGCTAGTCTCATGACCTTTCTGCCTCCATGCTGGGATTATACATATGTACTATTGTGCCCTTTAAAAGAAATCTTCAGTGGCTGGAGAGATGGCTCAGCAGTTGGGAGCACTGGCTACTCTTCCAGAGGACCCTGGTTCAATTCCTAGCACCCACTTGGTGGTTCACAACTGTGTGTAACTGCAGTTCCAGTGATTCTGACTCTTTCCCACTGACATGCA
The DNA here is from genome assembly GCA_028555095.1 of Dicrostonyx torquatus. Lineage (NCBI taxonomy): Eukaryota > Metazoa > Chordata > Mammalia > Rodentia > Cricetidae > Dicrostonyx > Dicrostonyx torquatus. Next base: position 456,351 of record JAQHUG010000416.1, read on the forward strand.
AGCCAAACACCAATGAACATTAAAAAACCAAAACAAAACCAGAAGTGTTCACTGCTGATTATTGGTAGTTCCTTTGGGGCACAGACTTTCTCAGCTTTGAGTCTTTGCTATTTCACTTTTTTTTTAATAAAACTTTTTATTGATTCTTTGTGAATTTCACATTATTCACCCCAATTCCATTTATCTCCCCATCCCACCATGTTCACCGTCTGCTTTTGCAAACTTCCTTCCAAAAGGAAACAAAAAAATAAACAAACAAAAATAAATCTCAGTGGAAGCTGCTGTGTGTCGTGGTGTGTCACTCAGTAGACCCTTTTGTCCAAACAGCTTTATTTGCACATGTTCGCTGCAATGAGTCACTGGACTGGGTCGAGGCCTCTGGCTTCTGAAACACTATCAATACTGGATCCTCACCCACAATCCTCTTGTTGTTGCCCTGTGTGTGGAGATGCTGCAGCTGTGGTTCTGCAGGACTGGCCACTTCACGTGCTCCAGCAGTTCATGGATGGGGTAGATGTTGGGTTGGGCCAACTCAAAGCCCAGAATGTAGGTTTGGATGGGAGCTAAGTTGGTCAGCCCTCCTACATCCTCGCAACCAGGGCCAGCTCTCCTGATTTGCTCAGGTGAGGGGCCAGTTCTACCTGTGGCAGCTGGCAAGGGGCAGGACAGGCTCTCCTGAGCTCAACGATTTCACTTTTATGAGAGTGGTCCCATCTGGAGCCACTTAACAATCAAATCTAGAAATCTAGGTTTGAAATTGCATCAGCTGAATTCCTAACATGTTCATTGAGAATGAAGAGACTTTTCCTGATGGAACAGAAGAGAAAGTGAAAGTTCATTTCCAAGTGATCTTGGGGCTCAAGGTGGCTAAGGTAGAGTGCTGATGATTTTGAGTTCTATCCCTGCAGCCCACCTAAACAAGGAAGGGGAAAACCATCTCCTCAGTACTGCCCCTGATCTTCACACATGCCACGTGCACACATATCGCATGTACCACACACAGACATGCACGCATGCACCGGCACACACAGAGATACACATCACTCACAAACATGTGAACACACTATACAAACACAAACACCACCCATATGCATGCATGAATACGCAAATGCACACACGTACACACAGGTGCACACAGACATGCATAGGCACACACATGAACACATTTGGAATGATGCGCATCCTGCCTTTGCTTTTGTGAAGTCTCTTTGTTCTGTGTTAACACTGTTAAACACGTTTTCTTCCTTTCCCACCACTGCTGAACACAACAGCCCCTCAATACAACTCGTATTAATGCTGCTGAAATTGAAAGCCGTGTTCGAGAGCTAAGCAAGCTAGCTGAGACCACAGATAAAGTCAAACAGGGCTTTTGGGAAGAATTTGAGGTAAGTCATTGACAGGTTGGTTTTATGTGCGTTATTAAGTGCTTTTTTATCAGGTGAGAAGAATGCCTTTGCTGTAGCATGGAGCAGGTCTCTCAGGGGACTTGTTTGAAGCAGAAAGGCATTGTGTTCCTGGGAAGGGGTTGGCAGCTTGTCTCAGATGGATGAGCTGGCAGCTCTATTTGTTGGTTCAGACCACTGGCAGGATCCCAGAAAAACAAAAGGATCGAAGTCCTCTGGCATCCAAGGGGCTTCAGACAAACTGAACCTTCCTGGCTTTTAGTGAAGCCAGGAGAAGGGCCCAGGTTCGTTTAGCTGTGAGTTTACACTAATAACAGGGAAGTTAAGGGGTTCAGGTGTGAGCCTGTCCTGTGGCCCTGTGTGCTCATAGGCTGCTGACCCATGCTGGTCTTTTTTTCTCTCTTCGTGCGTTTGTCTGGAGCCTTGGTCTCTTTCCTTCCACAGTCACACTTCTATGTCTACGTACAGTTCATTTTTTTTTTTTCCCCTGAAACAGGGTTTCTCTATGTAGACCTGGCTGTTTTGGAACTCACTGTGTAGACCAGGCTGGCCTCGAACTCACAGAGATCCGCCTGCCTCTGCCTCCTGAGTGCTGGGATTAAAGGTGTGTGCCACTGTGCCCAGCTTAAAGAATATTTTTAATTTATTCTTTAATAGTTTGGTGTAAAGCTATCTTGCTGATTCCTACCCTCTTCCATTTCCACCCTCCTCTCTCCACTTTCTGTTTTACAGGAGTGGTTAGGCTGTGCTTTGTATAGGACTTGAGGATTCACAGCTTTGTGTGCCACCATGTGCCAGACAGCTTTCGGAGAGGAGTGTGAGGTCAGAGAGGTCTAGTAGATTGCCCACCTTCTTTAGCACAGATGCTGATAATCGTAGCCCTGGGGATGGGTCTGTTGTAGAACATTACTGGTCTCATACTAGGCATTGGGGTGGGCTCTTCCAACACCATGGAGGGGCACAACAGACAGGGTCTCTGCCATTCAGAAGTTTCTTGTTGGAAGAGAGAAACAGCAGGCATGAGGGTGTCAGTGAAAGTGCGATGAGAGCAGAATAAGCCATGAGGTCATCTTTAAATTCTTTATTTAGTTATTGGTCCTGTGGATCAAATGCAGGAATTTGTGCGGGCAGAGCATGTTACTGAGCTGTAGCCCATCCATCTTACCTCTTTTTTAAAAAGCTTGAATATGTCTATAAAGATGAGCCTTTGTCACCAGTGCAGCGCCAGCACCTCCATACTTACCAATCAAATACTGCATTCATTTCTTTTTATTCAGCATATTAATTACTATAAAATAAAGGGTATCTTAATACAAATTTCAGCATAAAGGTTAAGAGAGAAAGAGGAGCTAGGGAGATGGCTCAGCTATTGAGAGCTTGTTGCACTTATAGAGGGCAGCAGTCTTAACTGCTGAGCCATTTTTCCAGTGCTCAGCCCTGGGTCTTCTGACTGTTTGTGATGGAGGACAGGTCCCTCTCACCCAATTTTGGCTTGGTCACCTTAAAGACAGAGGAGATGATAGGCTACAGTTTGAGGTAGACATGTTCAGGTTTGGCCTCAAACATAGCCTGTACCATTTCAGCCAGAAGCCAGTCCTGCTGTGGTGGTGGTGGGGGAGGCTGCCACGCCAGGCCCTTATCTCAGGTCAGGAGGTGAGGGAGAAGCTGGGAGTTTGCCACCCTCCATGTCTATCTTGATCCCTTTCTCTCTCTGTGCCTGTCAATTATCTGTCTTGCTCCTAGTCCCTTACCTCCCCCCCAATGCTGGGATTCTAGTATGTACCAACTGCCCAGCTCACACTTTGCTGTGGCCATGGAAAACAAATTGTAGATGCCCCTGCCCCGTGATGAATCAAATTCAGCTCACATTTTATACATCAATAGCAACATAAAAGGGCAGAAATGAGTTGGCTTTGTGTGTGGGGTATGGAAAACAAGAGAGTCCCATCTGTACTGCCAGGGTTGGACACTGTCGGAACATTGAGGAATCCTGCAGATGAAGCTAGCTGTGTAGATGAGGGCCTGCTCATGATATCTCTGCCTGCCTGCCTCTCTAGTTCTGTCAGCTTTAAGAAACTGCTGTCCCTTCAGGCTAGACTAAGGACCAAAGGGCCACTGCAGGGAGTTGGAAGTGCACCCTTATAATTTCAATCCCCATGAGACTAAAGTTTGAGCCACATCTGCAGGATGCTGTTATGTTAGTAAGCACATCAGAATTGCTTCCTGGAAGATGATTAATGCAGCATCGTGTCTTCCTCAGGACGCTCTAATGGGGGGACCCAGCTTCCTCAGG
>JAQHUG010000416.1:468971-495283 GCA_028555095.1 Dicrostonyx torquatus
CCCTGCCTCTACTTCCTGTCTGGTTGACCCACCTATACTTCCTACCTGGCCAATCAGTATTTATTTAAAACATGATTGACTGAACAGACAAGTCTCCTGCACCACTTGGTGGTGCTCGTTTGGATAGGTAGCATCTTTCACTATTAGCACACTGTTAGTACACATTGTCTTGTAGCCTTGTGTTCTGTGCTGTGGGTGAACCAATCCTCTAGCTGCTGTAGGGTGGTTTTGTTCAGCTGAACAGTCTTGTTTTTCCCTTAATTTCTATGCAGACTGTGGCCTGTTTGTCTGAATTAAATGTCAAGAATTGTTGGACATCTATGTGTATGTGTTACTTTGGATAAACCACTTAGCCACCCTCTAGAACTGTTAAACCCTGCTCCCTTTCCCCCTAAACCTCATAGTCTTGAGCTGAGCTTCCCACACTCTTAGGGTGCTATGGGGTCTAGGAACTGTGGGTTCCTTGAAGTCAGTGTGCCATACCTCCAGGAAAACAAACATCTTTTTTTTTTTTTTTAAGAGATTTATTTATTTATTAAGTATACAACATTCTTTCCATGCATGCCAGAAGAGGGCACCAGATCTCATTATAGATGGCTGTGAGCCACCATGTGGTTGCTGGGAATTGAACTCAGGACCTCTGGAAGAGCAGTTAGCACTCTTAACCTCTGAGCCATCTCTCCAGCCCGAAAACAAACATCTTGAAAGTCTGTGTTGTCTTTTCATTATCTCAGAGTGAAATCCATTTATAGGTTTTTAATATGGAAGCATCTTGGTTTTTATTTGTGTTCTAGCCAGAGTTTTTGTTTGGATATGCTTTATTGGTTTATAAAAAGAGTGAGTGCAATTTTATAGTCACATGTAGAAGCTAACCTGAGACAGATGGGCTCTTGGGAGTTGAGCCTGGCAACTGAGTAGCAAGTGGTTGTGCAGGGTTCTGGTTGGTGCGCTTCTGCATGCTTTCAGCAATTACGTCAGGTGTCCAGAGTTTCTGGGCAGTTACAAGTCCTCTCAGTCCCACTTACTGCTTGAGGTAAGAGGTCACATTGGGTCCATAGCTGAAAAGCTGGGTCAGCCACTATTGGAAGTACAGTTGGAAACTTCAGAGCAGACAGATTGGGCAGAGATGGGCCTGGTACTGTGGTCTAGCCCTCACCTTCTTGTATTCTCTTTTGAGGTCTCTGTAGTGTCCAGAGCCGTCCTCCAAATTGATTGTCCAGAAAACAGCACTATACATTGGGGATGATAGAATCCTATCTTTCAAACACAGACACTCGATTGGATTTAGATAAGAGACCACATCATTCCATCAGCCTCTCCTCCTTCCTTGGGGGTCCTCTCTGGGATAATCACTGAGCTCTGTAGGTAACTGTGCTCTTGTTTCTTGTCACCTATAAGCTGCTCTGTATTTCTAGTCCTGGGTGCAGATTTCTCTTGCTGATGTTGGCATTGTTGGTTTTAGAAAATGAGTGTTGTAGGTGACTACTTCCAGAAAAAGAGAAACAACATGCTTTGCTTCAGACTTGTTACCTGGTAGATGCAAGTTTATCCCTTAGATGGACAAGACCTCTTTTCTTTACATCATTGTTACTATCTTTCTCCACTGTCTGTTGTTTTTTGTTGTTCTTGTCTTTTTGTTTGTTTGTTTTGAGACTGGGTTTTGCTTTATAGTGCTCACTGGCCTGGTATTTACTATGGAGACCAGACAGGGTTTCTTCATGTAGTCCTGGCTGTCCTAGAACTCACTTTTTAGACCAGGGTGATCACAAACTCATAGAGATCCACCTGTTTCTGTCTCAAAGTCTCAAAAGTGCTGGGATTAAAAGCGTGTACCCTCACCGCCCGACTGATCAGGCTGGTCTTAAAAGTGAAGTAATTCTCCTGTCTCTGCCTCTGGAACTACAAGTGTGCACACTCAACTTTCAGTCCATCTGTTCAGGGTCCCACTATGCAACTCTGGTTGGCCTGGAACTTGCTATGTAGAGCAGGTTGGCCCTGAGCTTACAGAGACCCACCTGCCTCTGCCTCCCAAGTGCGGGAACTAATAGTGGAGTGTGTGTGTCTCACCTGTTCTTGAAGTCAACAGCGATTGCAGATTGTGTCCTCAGTTCTGGGAAGCTGGTGTGTGTGTGTGTGTGTGTGTGGGAGGTCAGAAGAAGTCTGAATATAGAGAAAACAATGATGGGACAGTGTTAGCATCCTTCCCATTCCCAGATTCCTTCCTTGCTTTGCCCTCAGAATGACTGCTGGAGTGCTGGGATTGGAAATTCTGCTTGCTAGGGACAGTCTTGGATTGGCTGGTCTCTCCCCTTTGCTCCTGTTGTCCTTAGAGCTGACTAGGCAGGTGTTGACTCTGCTTTGGCAGGTGGGGGTTGGGGTTAGGATAGGGTGGGGACCAGGCTGATCTACCACATCTCCTCTCTTCCCCTTTCACCTGCTTTGCTTATTTGAATTATTCCTTTCTTTTCTTGGCAACCTAAGGGAAGGTGGTAGGCTCCTTCCCTTGTTGATGTCATGAGCAGGGCTAGGACACTTGTTTTCTGCTGGTTTGGACTTTCATTCAGGTTTCATTAACCTGTTTTCCTCTGGTCCCTTCCAGAGCAAATGTGTCAAGTACTGGCCTGATGAGTATGCGCTCAAAGAATATGGGGTCATGCGTGTTAGAAACGTCAAAGAAAGTGCTGCTCATGACTACACCTTAAGAGAACTCAAGCTCTCCAAGGTCGGACAAGTAAGTATATTGTCGTATTCTAGAGACTGTGACTTCCCGTGGTTCACAGTCATTGTGGTGCTCCTGTCGCATTAAACCTTTGTCCTGTCACTCACTGATTGAATGGCCACATTTGGGTGCTCTGTATGTGTTGGGTCCGGTTCAGCACTGCCGTGTCTTGTGAATAAGACAGGCACAGGTCCTGCCCTCACAGAGCCTGGAGAGATGTGGGTAGATGTAGCTACCAGCTGCTGGCCTTCAGCTCCTGTGACATCTTCTAGAGTGACTGGTAAGCTGAGCAGTGGTGGCACATGCTTTTAGTCTCAGCACTTGGAAGGTAGAGACAGGCCCTGTGAGTTTAAGGCTAGGCTGGTCTACAGAGTGAGTTTTAGGACAGACAGGGAAACTCTGTCTGGAAAAAGAAAACAAAAAGTGACTGGTACGTGAGGCAGGATGCACAGGGTAGGTCCCTTGAAGGGGTGATGCTGGCTGAGATGTCAAGTGGAGGAGCCATGCATGAAAGCCGAGGGAGTAGGGAGTACCCTGGGCCTCTCTGTGATCAAGGTCAGTGTGGCAGCTTTTTTTCTCCCCTCGAGACAGGGTTTCTTTATATAATCCTAGCTGTCCTGGAACTCACTCTGTAGACCAGGCTGACTTTAAACTCACAGAGATCCGCCTGCCTCTGCCTCCCGAGTGCTGGGATTAAAGGCGTGCGCCACCACCGCCCGGCTGGGAAGAATCTTTTTAAAAAAAATAATTAGTTTGACTTAGTTATTTATATTAATTACTATTATTATTATGAGACAGGATCTCACTCTGTATCCCTGGATGATCTAGAACTGGCTATAGAGATAGGTTGACCTCAAATTCACAGAGATCCTCTTGCCTCTGCCTTTCTAGTGTTGGGATTAAAGGTGTATGCCACTATGATTGGCTGAATATTTTTATTTTATTGTGTTTATTTATTTAGTTTTAGACAGTTTCTCACTTTGTAGCCCTGGCTGGCTTGAAACTTGCAATATAGGCCAGGCTGGTCTTGAACTCACAGAGATCCACCTGCTCTTTTCTGTGTGCTGGAATGAAAGGTGTACCACAATGCCTGACTGCTGTTCTTGGTCCTTTGGTTGGGAACAGACTAGGAAAGAAGCAGTGTCAGGCCCCTGGAAAATCATTTGCAGGACATCGGGACAGTTAGGCTGTTGAAGGGGAAAGAGAGACCAAAGTGTCTTCGAATTTAGAAAGTCTGACTGGACAATAGTGTTATGGTAAATATGAGAAAAGGCAAAGGCAGAGCTGCTGTGTGGACATTGACTTCCTTCTGGATGCATTGAGTTGAGCCTTTGAGAGGCGTACACATCAGGTGTCTGGACAGTTGTGAGTGTGACATTTGTTCCTAGCATTGTGCTGCTTGCTGGAGACAGAGCTGGGGAGTAACACAGGTATCGCCCCCACTCTCTCCAGTTACACTCCATTGTCTAGAGTACTTTGAACCCAGGAATCACACGCCCTAATATGTCACTCTAAAATGCAATTAAGGCCAAAGGATGCAGAGTGTTGAGATGGGTCAGGAAGGAGGTTAGTATTTACCCTAGTGATGTAGGTAGCTGGAGCTGGCACTTACCCTCCTCCCTGTAGAACTAGAGAGGCTAAGGCATTTGCAGGTAGAGTTTAGTACCAATTGGAGGCTACTACCAATTGTGGTAAGATGGTGGGGCTTGGCTGGAATGGTAGCAGTGGAATGGGACAGCAGGGGGCTAGCTTGGGATTCTTATAGAGGAAAATGATGGGTTAGGTGGTGGTGAACGCAGGATGACCCACAGCACCAGACTTCCTGGGTGGGCTGCAGGAGGAGCAATAGGAATTCTGTAGAAATGCTTTTGATTCATGGAAGTGCAAGTATCAGAGAGGCTGGGCGAAGGACAGTGACCCATGCATTGTGGGTGGACTGTTTCCCTTATGGTGCTGAGGGAAGGAGGAACAGAGCCTAGGGCTGGTGATGAACAGAAAGGGATTTGTTTCCTGTACTCTCTGAAGGGTTTGTGCATGGGGTGTACATGATACAGGAGGTGTGTTCATCATGGCACACCTGTGGAGGTCAGAGGACAGCTTTCAGAGGTTGGTTCTCTTCTTCTACTATGGAGATTCTGAGGATTGAACTTGGGTTGTCAGGTTTGGTGCCTTTACCCACTGAGCTGCCTTGCCAGCTGCCCTCTTGTGAGGTTTCAGGCTTGTCAGTGTCTCTGAGTAGCAGGTGGTTTCTTTCCCTTGGTGCTAGTGAGAAGCCATTTGTCTTGGCCCCCGACCCCCACCTTCTGCTCCCCAGCCTTTTCCTTTGAAAGGTGTGACTGTACTGTGTGATTTCTCTCTGGGTACCGAGACGATGCTGCAGGTCTTGTTCCATCTTGCCTATCAGGAGATTTTGAGAGGGAGATGTGGGAGATGTTGGCACATCTGTGCCTTTACTGTGATCTGGAGGGCTATCATGGATCCCTCTGACTCCTGCCTTGATGACAGATCACCCGCTTGTACAGCTCTGATGTACAGCGATGCCTTGGCTCAGAAAGACGTTGCTACACAGTGAGTCTGTGCATGCTCCATTTCTCTTGCTGGCCTGTCCATGACCCATGAAGCTATTTGAGTTTCAGGTCACTTAGTAACGGCAAGGCAGTTTTCCATGACATCAGCAAATTAAATGTGTGTAGCACACAAGAGAGTTTTTAATCATGGCAAAAGTCCTTGAATATGAGAAGGTTCACCAGTGGTGATTGGTATTATAGCCTTCCTCCTTCTGTCCTCCTGTCTTTCCCTTCCCCCCTCTCTTCTTCCTTTCCTTTTATTTGTGGTCCCAGTGGTCCTGGTGCCTCTGTTGGTCCTTAGCCATTATCACTCAGAACAGCCAGGATGTCCTCAGTTCCCAGTTATTTCCTGCTTGCTGGGAGAAGCTTTGTTCAGCTCCTTTAATCCCTCTGTGTTAGAAAGATTTCTTTGTGAATGGATGTGCAGGTTTGAGCTATGTAATAGTGACTCTATTAGTAAGGGGCTGCCTGGGATCCCATATCATTCACAGAGCCCATCTTCCAGCTAGGACAGTGCTGTCATGGGTGTGGGTGCCTGTCTGAGGCACCAAGGGTGAGGAGACAAGATGACAGGGGAGCAAATGCTTGAGAGGAGGCCAGAGTTTGCCAGGCTGCAATCCCTAGGGACCTCAGCAGCCTCTGGAGTTGAGTGCCACCTGCCTGAGGAAGAAGGGAAGCATGGCCCTAGTGTGATGATTCAGGGCTGCGCTTTGGCTACAGTTAGCCAGAGAACAAATTGCTGTGCTGCATGTTTCAGATCATCTGACAGGCAGACTCTCCCTCCAGGCTGGTCCATTAACTCTTGGAGAAGCACTCCTGGGAGCCAGAGATTCTGGGTTTTCCATTCTTGAAGGTTCTAGGAAAGCTCAGAAGCCACAATTCCTTAACCCTTGATTTATTTAATTCTGTTCTGGCTTTTCTTGGCTCTACTCCAGGGAAATACAGAGAGAACCGTCTGGCAGTACCACTTTCGGACGTGGCCGGACCATGGTGTGCCCAGTGACCCTGGAGGTGTGCTGGACTTCCTGGAAGAGGTCCACCACAAGCAGGAGAGCATCATGGATGCAGGCCCTGTTGTAGTTCACTGCAGGTGACAGCCCATCTTGGTTTCTTTTAAACTCAGAGGTCTGGGAGTTTGCTCTCTTTGGAGATGTGACCCAGTCTTCCCAGGACTCTGCTCTTCCAGCCTCCAGTCACTTCCCAGGTGGGGCTCTGGAGGCTGCTCCAGGGTCACCATGGCAGAGTGTTGTGGATATGGGATTGTATTCGGGATGGCTTGTTTCCTAAACTCTCACTTGAATCTAGAAGGGTGGGAAACTTTCATTGTTCAGAGGTTTGTTTTGTTGTTATTTTGTGATAGGATCTCACAATGGAGGCCTCTTCCTTCCAAGTGCTGTGGTAGTAGGCCTGTACCACCATGACCGGCCTGTTTAGGTTTTTTTTCCCCCCTTTTTTGTTTTGTTCTTGTTTTAAAACCACCATTAATGTAGGCTTTGCAGCTGGGTGGCTATTTAGGAAAGAAACGAACACATTTCTTTCTTTGAATGTCTGCTATGGCCTTAAAGACAGGAAGCCACGAGTCTGTGGGCAAGTTTCTATGCCCAGAAATGCCATAATTTTCCAATTGTTTTCAAGTAAACTTGGGAGTAGAGAAAAGATGTCATGTGCTGCTCAGGGCCTTTATGCTCAGCACTGTGAACCTCATGGCAAGCCCCTATTCCACGGATGAGGAAACAAGGATACCCTAGAGGCCCATATCAGAAACAGAGGAAACTGACAGCTTAGGGATAGGGTGGGGAGAAACTGATGTGTAGCTGTTGTCTAGACCCACAGAGCAGAGACCGTGGAAGTGACTCTCGCCTCCTGCTATTTATTCTTCTTCCCACAGTGCTGGAATTGGCCGGACAGGAACATTCATTGTGATTGACATCCTTATTGACATCATTAGAGAGAAAGGTAGGTCATCTGGAGGGCAAGAAGGCACAGTTTCAGTTTCTAGTTTGTGAGAGGATAGTGCCGGGGAAAGTAGCTTGGGAGAGAGAATTCACAGGAGAAAGAAGTGGTTGTTTAAATATGGATGAGGTTTACTTTCAGTGAGCTCCCCTGTTTAGCTGTTGCTATAAAACAGTGTCCTAGAGTTCTGCTCCCATCATGGTGCCTTCTGTTACCCGTGTTGTGAGCCCCTCCAGCTGCTCGTTCCTTGCCTGTGAGGTGAGCTGGCATTCTTGGGAACCGAGGGGCTTTGGACCCTAGCACTTTGTCCTAACAGCTCCTGGCATTGTCCTGAGCATTAGCTCAGGAGTCCTGTTGCATTCCCCATGACTAGTGGTGTGGGAAAGACTAGCTCTGTGTCCTTTCCTGCTGTGGAAAGTGGGTGCCCAGCAGCTCACTCTGGCCTCATGCATTCCTACAGCTTCAGGGTCTTTGTTTTGCAGGTGTGGACTGTGACATCGATGTTCCTAAAACCATTCAGATGGTGCGGTCCCAGAGGTCAGGGATGGTTCAGACAGAAGCACAGTACCGGTTCATCTATATGGCCGTCCAGCATTACATTGAGACGCTGCAGCGCAGGATCGAGGAGGAGCAGGTATGGAATGAGGGGCTGGCACATGGGCTCAGCTCCAAACCAGGCAGCCTGGACTTGTGCTCTTAGAGTGAGAACATGGGCTCTCTTTATCTAGAAAAGGTTAATGGATTCCCGCCCCGGTGGTCTCTCTGGAAGCTATGGCCATCCTCTGCCTTCTAGGTCAGGGAAGTGTGGTGCTATTGTCATGAGCTGACAGTCCAAGGCTTTGCCAGACTTAGAACTCAGCCTATAGTTTCCAGCTTGCTTCAGCTTTGATCTATGCTGGTCTATCCTGATTTCATCTTGTAAAATGAATGCCTTGTTCTTAATAGAGCATGGCAGTTTGAGTCACTAATTTGGCTGCATTGAAACAGTGAATTTCAATTTTAATAAGCTGTGCATAATGAAGAGTGTGCAGTTGGAGTCTTTCCATGTGAGGCTATTCATAACAGATACAAAGCTGAGTTAATTAGGATGCGATAAGCAGAGGGAGATGAGAGCTGTTCTTTTGGGGAGCTTTGCTTATTTCCCTCCCGAACCTGATTGTGCTGCAGCAGATGGATGATATCTGAACACCAGCCACATTTGCTCCTTTTTACTGCTATTGCTTTCCAGAAATCACAAGAGAGGGGACTCAGTGTATGTCACAATATGGCAGGCTGTCTCTTACTTTTTAAAATACCATTTTTATTTCTTTAAAAGACATCACACTGTGTAGCCCTGGCTGGCCTGAAACTCACTATGTAGATCAGGCTGGTCTTGAACTCATAGAGGTGCTGCTGCCTCTGTCTCCCAAGTGCTGAACAAAGGTATGTGCTTCTTTACCTAACCTAGAAAAATAGAGCCACATCATCAGCCTTGGCAGCCAGAGGGAAATGCCCCTTTCTGAGCTTAGGTACTCACCAGACTCCCATGTTAGGCGTTCATTGTGCATACATTGAGAAATAAAGTGTACATAGGTATGTGAGGTCATATGATTGATTGACAAGCCACCTATCCTGAACTTCAGTGTTTTAAATCTCAATTCAACGTGAGCCATGTATATGAGAGAACAAGCCAGAGCTTCATGCTTTCTAGGCTAGCACTCCATCACTGAGCTGCACCAGGGCCTCATACATACTAGGCCAGCACTCCACCACCAATCTGTACCCCCTGACCTCTAAATGTAGATGATTACTCTGAAGTTCTTTTATATACGACTTCCAGTTACATTAATTGGGGCTATTAATAGTTTAAGAGGTGCTCAAAGAATAAATTTAAAGAGGCAACACTATGATTGCTAAGTCTGGTCAGGAACAATTGAGGAGCATACTGTCATCCTGCCAGGGGTTCTCTGTTTCGCTTTGATTTGTATGCATGTTAGAACTGAGAGGTAGAAACAGGTGGATCAGAAGAAATTCATATCTTTGGCTATGTATTAAGTTCCTGGTCATTGTTAGCTATATGGGACTTGACCACAAAAAAACAAAACAACAATAAAAAGAAACCACTGCCACACTGTTGTAAGAGGCGGGGGCTGTGTTCCTGGCATCTGAGAGGAACGCGGGCCCTTTTGTTCCCTGTGCCTGGCTCCCAGCTGCGGCCACTAGTTTATGCCCGAAATAACCACATGAAGATTATATTAATTAAATTACTGCCTGGCCCATTATCGTTAGCCTCTTCTTGGCTAGCCCTCACATCATAAACTAACCCATTCCTAATAATCTGTGTGTCACCACGAGGTGGTGACTTACCGGAAAAGTCTAACCTGCATCCATCTCCAGCCAGAGCATCATGGTGTCTGTTACACTTCCTTTCTTCCCCAGCCTTCTGTTCTCTCTACTCCGCCCACCTAAGGGCTGCCGTATCTTGCAGACCAAGGCAGCCTGCTTTATTTAACCAATGAAAGAACAGAAATACAGAAAGGAGCCTCCTACATCACTACATGAAAAGAACCAACCTTTCCCCCCCACTTATTTTTAAATTTAATTTAAAATATGTATGAGCCTGTATCCACATGTGGGTGTGTGTCCTCAGACTCCTGCAGCAGGATGTGCACTTGTGCTGTGTGGCACTGCTGTGGGCACCTTCGCTTCCCGCTGCAGGAACATTTTGTTTGTACTCTTTGTTTGTTTGTTTGTTTTTTCAAGACAGAGTTTCTCTGTGTAGCTTTGGATCCTGCCCTGGAACTTGCTCTGTATACCAGGCTAGCCTTTAATTCACAGAGATCCGCCTGCCTCTGCCTCCCAAATGCTGGGATTAAAGGTGTGTGCTGCCACCGCCTGGCCCATTTTGCACTCTTTCCCGCCGCCATGGCTCCCTCTTAAGCCAAACAGATCCTTGAACTAAGGAACAGGACAAAACTCATTCAGGATAATGAATTATTTTGGAATGTAGTAATTTTCCAGTTTAGGATGAGTTAAAGCCCTTTGGGAGTGAAAGAATTTGCTAGGGAAAGGTTAAATGAAAACAAGAAAGTGACAATTGGGTGAAAAGCCGTGGGAAAGGAAGGAGAGAAAGAGAGACAGAGATAGAATACACACTTGCCAGCCAGAAAGAAATACATGGGGAAGTGGGGGTTGGGGACAGTCATGAGTGTCTGTGTACAATAGGCCTCTTTGCAGTTTGAGAGATTGTTTTTGAAAATTTCAATTTATAGTATTAAGTACTTGATTTGCAAAAGCAGTATGTGGTATTTCTCTATCTGACTTATGTAAGATGTTAATACAAGCATTCATTCTCTTTAAACTTTGAAATGTATGTAATATTTAAAAAGGAACATTTATAAGTTACACGTATTTATACCTCTTTGCTTCTAAGTGTGTTGGTATGTATTTTCAAAAATATAAGGACATTCTGTTACCTAGTCATGATTCAGTTACCAGGTTGAGGAAGTGGACACTGATAGAAAGCTCTGTGTAACTTCAGATCAGGCCCCAGTGTGAGAACACTTACAGGATCCTGGGGTCCATCCCAGTACTACATACAAGCGTACCAGGTGGAGCTACACACATGTGGGACTCAAGTGCTTGGGGGTTCAGGCAAGAAAATTCCAGTCTGTCCTGGGCTACATTATACCATCTTTTGATAAAACCAAAACCAAGTAAGAAACCAAAAAATCTCGAGGCCAGCCTGATCTACAAGAGCTAGTTCCAGTGCAGGCTCCAAAGCCACAGAGAAACCCTGTCTCAAAAAACAAACAAACAAACAAAAAAAGAAACCAAAAAATCTGACCTGGCTCAAAGGTTAAGGACATTTGCTGCTTTTGTAGAGGACTCGAGTTCATTTCCTAGCACCCAAGTCAGACAGCTTAAAACTGTAGGTAACTTCAGCTCCAGGGCATTCAACCCCAGCCCCCAGGTCTGACCTCCTAGGGAACCTGGTCTCATGTGCACGCATGTCCTCGCACACACCTCAGAAAGCTAAAATAACCCACACACCACGTCCAGAGTTTACAAGCTGTCCTGTCTGTGGTCAGGGTCATACCATGTGTGCAACTGTCATGTTTCTTTGCCTGTGTTTCTTCTGAGTGACTTCTCTGTCACACTTTCACTCTGTCCTCCATAGATTGGGAAGCTGCCCATTGTTTCCTCTCCCAGAGACTCCAGCCATTCTGTGTTGTGCCCATTGCTGAGTTGATTCAAAACAGTCAGGTTAGCTTTGCTCCTTGAAGGTGACAGTCAGGTTTCTTCACTCAGAAGTTATTACATGAAGCATGTGTGCATGCATGTGCGCGCGCACACACACACACACACACACACAGAGACACAGATACAAGTACACACAGACACACATTGACTCATACATACACATCTCACTTGGGGAAAAAGATTTGGACACATTTAACTGGGGATGTGGCTCAATGGCACAGTGCTTAACTAGCATGGCCCGAGCTTTGGGCTTGGTGTCCACCATGAGAGGAAGGTGGATGTTTGAGGAAGTAGCCTATTTCTCGCTGTACTTTTTTTTGCCTGCTAGTTATACATTGATATATATGTATATATACATATATATGTTTATTTTTGTTTTTTTATTCAAGGCAGGGTTTCTCTATCTAGCCCAGGCTCTCCTGGAACTCTCCCTGTAGACCAGGCTGGCCTTGAACTCAGAGAGCTGCCTGCCTCTGCCTCCCAAGTGCTGAGATTAAAGGTGTGCACCCACCACCACCTGGTTCTTTTTTTTTTTTTAATGAATGAATAAATGAATTTATTTTTATCTGCCTTGGTGTTTTGCCTGCATGTGTGTTTGTTTAAGGGTGTTGTGTCTGTTGGAACTGGAGTCACAGTTGTGAGCCACCGTGTGGGTGCTGGGAATTGAACCCCGGTCCTCTGGAAGAGCGGCAGCATTCTTAACCACTGAGCCGTCTCTCCAGCCCCAATAATTCTTGCCTAAAAAACGTTAGCATAGCATTTGACAGATGACGCTTGCTGTTTCTTCAGTTGTCCCCTTTTTCTCAGTTTGAGTGGAACAATAAAAATTATGTATATTGCTGGGCATGGTGTCATACGCCTTTAATTCCAACACTCTGGAGGCAGAGGCAAGTGGATCCATGTGAGTTTGAGGCCAGCCTGGCCCTAAATTGCTAGTTCCAGGCTAGTCAGAGCTACATAGCGAGATCTTGTTTCTCAACAAACAAAAATATTGTATATATGTATTGAGAATGTACAGTGTATTTGGTGTGTAGAAATGCTGTGGAATGATTGCCATGGTCAGGTGGATCATCGCGCCCAGCACCCTGCAGCCCACTTTCTGTGTGTGCTGAGATTTAGCAGAGTTCCAGTTTCCTCTGCCTTGTCTAGTCTGGTGCTGAGTATGAGGCCTCCAGAGCTTACAATGTTATATTTGAGGATTTGTACCTGTGACCAGTGTCTTCCCACCACTAGTTCCTGATGACCCCTGCCCCATCACAGTTTCTAGGAATTGATCAGGATTTATGGAATGCTTGGCTTTCTGTGTCTGCCATCTGTCACTCAGCTTGATGATCTCCAGGTTCACTTGTGTTGTTGCAGATGGGTTGCCTTCTTAAGCTGAATGATGTCCCATTTTGTGTGTGTGTGTGTGCATTTTCTCCTTTGCCTATCTGCCTCCTTCCCTCTTTCCCTCCCTTCATCCTTTCCATGACTGGAAACTTGTGACATGGCTTGGTCATGTCTTGGTGTGTAGGAAACAGGGATAAGACCAGAAACATAGCACCTGGGGACCTACTTTTACTTGCTGATCACATGTCAAAGGTTCTATCAGTTCCCCAAACATTATCACCAGCTGGGGGCCAGGTGCTCAAACACGAGGCTGTGGGGCCCTTTCCATTCAGGCTGGAGCAGGGCCCTGGGAAGGCTGCACACTATTCTATGGAAGCCGTTTGGGCAGTTGGAAACAGAGGAGTGGTATAAAATGACCTTGATTGAAGAGAGGACCCTGCCTCCCATGGAACAGTGAACACCAGGGTTGCCATAACTGATGATGATGTGTATGGGTGGCAGGCTGATTGGGGAGGGTTAGAAAGGTGAGACTCCCTGACAGGGTGTGGGAGGAGTCAAGTTCTTGTTCCAGCCAGGGGCACCTGCCCTCCCATCCTGCTCTTGGCCTCAAGAGTTTAGGAAAGGTGCAGATGGCTTTAGCCTGCCTGCCCTTGAGCATCAGTTGGCCATAGATGAGTCACAGACATGCAGTCCTTTGTCCTAGATACTGGAAACACAGAGCCTCTCCTCATCCGGAAGTAAAACAGAACCCTCATCCCCGTGGGGCTGAGACCAGCCCATCTGGCTCATCGATGTTCTTCCTGAGTGACTGGAAGAGTCTGAGCTTCTTGGGCTGCTCTCACCATCCAGATGTTCTGCTCTGCCATGTCAATTGCTCCACCCTAGAAAACAGTGGCCTCTTCATGCAGAAATAATTGGTTTTGGCTTTCAAGAAGGTTCTGAGTAAGGAAAAAGGAGGTGGTTGCTGTCAGAGGGAGTGTCTTCACTGTCACGCAAGGTGAGAAAGTTTTGTAGATCTGCTGTGCAGCACGGATACACTTGGTGTATGCAGATGAGAAAGTTTTGTAGATCTGCTGTGCAGCACGGATACACTTGGTGTATGCAGATGAAGCTTTGCTAGCTGGAGGAGCTTCTCCCATTCTTGCTCCAATTCCTTTTGTGACCATCCCCCATCCTGTGCCCTTTCCTCCCCATCTTCCTTTGCCCTTCCCATCTTCTTCAGTGTTAGAGAGGAGATTTGAGACAAGATCTCTTTCTTTTAAAATATTTATTTTATTTGTAATTCTGTGTTATGTGTGGGTATGTCTGTGAAGGTCAGAGGTGTCAGACATCCTGGACCTGAAGTTATAGGCAGGTGTGATCTATCTGAGACTTGAACTCTGGTCCTCTGCAAGAGCAGTGTGAACTCTTACCTGTTATGATGTCTCTCCAGCCTAGAGTCGAGGTTAGGTTACTGTTCCTCCCAGTGATTATGGGTGTGCACAGCCCTACCCAGCACAGCCACTGGGCTTATTTTCCTTCCCAGGGTGTGTTCTCATACTCCTTTGGCTCAAGAGCTCTCCTTGCTGCTCATTTCCCCGGAGTAGAAGTTATCTAGAGTGAAGAGAGAGTGGTCACCAAGGAGTCACGGCTTTGGTTGGATTCATTGTCACAGATGCCTTGTTGCCTTTGCTCTGGGAGCACATCACTGTGTGGTATTTAACTCCTTACCCAATGTGGCTTCCCCTCAGCATCCAGGAAGACTTAGTCTTAGACACAAGGTCTTAGCTTTTCAGAGAACCTGCTCTGTCCTCCTGTGGATTTCATGTAGCCCAGGTTGGCCTTGAACGTGGGAAAAGTCTGTGCATGCTTAGTACAACATTATTTGTGGATATTTTTTTTTCTTTATTTATTATGTATACAATGTTCTGTCTATATCCCTGCAGGCCAGAAGAGGGCATCAGATCTCATTACAGATGGCTGTGAGCAACCATGTGGTTGCTGGGAATTGAACTCAGGACCTCTGGAAGAGCAGTCAGTGCTCTTAACCTCTGAGCCATCTCTCCAGCCCCCCTTGTGGATATTTTTGATTCATGGTTGAATCTGTTTAGAAGCCACAGATATAGAGGGCGACTGTATGAAGTTGATAATGTTCCCTCTCTCACCGCCTCTGCCTCAGCCCAGAGTGGGGCTGGGGATATTAGAAATGGCCCTGTAGAATGTAGGCCTGTGCTGTGATGTCTCCCTGCAGGGACCCCCATTCTCCAGGGCTCACCTGAACTTCAGGTCTCAGCACCTTCCTGAGGAGTTTGTTGCTTATGTCTGGTATCAGCTGCCTCTTTCCTGTTGTGTGCAGGCTGGTGTGCTATGTTCCATGGTCTGTGTGCAAGGACCTCAGCTCCTGAGTAGTTGTGGGTCTGCTGGGCTCCAGTCAGTCTCTGTCTGGTAATGTAGAGACAGTGTAGCTGTCATCTGTCTACATTCCTGGAACCCCAGAGCAACCCCAAGCTTCGTACTGTATTTACTTGTTTTTATGTAGAGACAAGAGCCAATATGGCCTAAACTTCCTCTGACTTTGAAGCTGAGGATGAACTTGAACTTCTGATCCTCTCTGAGCTCTACTTTCCTAGTGCTGAGATCATGAGTGGTTAGTGTGCTCTGGGGATGGAAGCCAGGGCAGTCTACCAACTGGGCCACATCCTTCATTCCCAAAGTGGCTACCTTTGTTTAAAGGACATGTTCTGGAGAAGAGGTTCAGTTACTAAGAGAATGTAGTAAGAACTCTTCCAGAGTTCCTAAGTTCAGTTCCTAATAACCCATAATGTTGGCAATTATAACAACAGCCCTATAACTTCAGTTTCAAGAAATCTAATGTTCTTTTCTGACTTCCAAGGGCACTTTGACACATGTGGCATGCACATGTACATATATCAATTAAACACAAATATAGACATCTTGAAACTGCATAGACAATGGTCACTAGTTCAGATATTGGGATCCAGAGTCTTATTGTTCCTCAGCTTGTGTTTTTTACTTATCATTTTATTTTACTTTTTATAACTTATTTTTATTATATGTGCATTGGTGTTCTGCCTGCTTTGTCTGTGTGAGGGTGTCAGGTCCCCTGGAACTGGAGTTACAGACAGTTGTGAGCTGCCATGTGGGTGCTGGGAATTGAACCTAGGTCCCCTAAAATAGGAGCCAGTGTTCTTAACTGCTGAGCCCATCCCCCACTCCCCATCCGGCATTTTATGTGAATCTGTTTTCACACAGTCCTCTTCTCCTCCCCTCTGCTGCACACTGTTTCACTATGTGAATATATGGTTCTTTTGCTCCGTTGGGCATTTCTGAAGAGCATCATGTGTTAGTCACCCCATAACCCCGTATAGTTTTTAGGGTTCCATGCAAGGGTTTCCCCGTGAAACAGATGCAGTTCATTCAATGCATGCTTTTTTATTTTCACTAAAGACTAGCTAGTTAGTGCCACTCTCACTGTTGAGAACCAGATAGCATCTTTTCTTTTCTCCAGTGCCAGGGGTCAATCCCAGAGCCTTGTGCAACCAGGCAGGAAGTACTTATTGCTGATTATGTCCCCAGCCTACCAGTTTAACCTCTCTGAGCAACTGATGGTGGTTTCCAGGAGTATGTCAGTCTTTAGTATGGCTACACTTCCTAGCAGTGCTAAGATCAAGGCAGTGCTCCTGCTCTCTTGATGGATTCCACTTTAAGAATTGGCAGTCTGCAGGTGAATTTGAGAAAAGGTGACCGGCCAATGGGACGGTACAGTGGTTAGAAACACTTGCTGTTCAAACCTGAAGACCCTAAGCCCAATCCTCAGTGACTTGGAGGAAGGAGAGAGCTGACTCTATAGTATAGTTTGTCTTCTGCTCTCTACCCATGTGTGGCGCGTGTGAGCCCTTACACATCACACACACATATAAAGACATCGTGAGATGAGGACTGTATTTCCATTAGTTTTCTTGTTGGTTTTCTTGCCTTGCCACATCATTAGAGTCAAATAACATGTTAAGGTGCTGTAATCTTTTCTGGTGTGTGTTAGGAATTAGATTGCAGAGTTGGTGGAGTATCTCAGTGCCAGAGCACATGCTCAGCCTTGTGCAAAGGGCTCTGGGTGCCATCCATCCCCAATGCTAAATGAATAAATTGCATTATTGTACCTTCCATCCCTGCATGCATTTCTACTTGAAGTGAGTCCTTCTGAGTATATCCCTGTCTTACTGTCATCTAAACATGGTGGAGTGGGCACGTGCCCGAAGTGGGTAGAGCTCCACGCAAAGGCAGCAGGAACTCTGCACTGAGGAGCGGGGCCTCTGGCCTGGTTCAGTGGGCAGTTCCTTCATTCCTGCAGCTCTGGGGACTCTGGGATACTGCGGTCACAGAGCACCCTCCTGAGGGTGCTGGGCCAAGGAGGAGACAAGCTTCTGACAGTGTGGTTAGCATCTCCATGTTCTTAATATTTTGGCCTGTCCATCTCTCTCTCTCTTTTTCTTTGATAAAGTAAAAAGTTCTTTTGTTTCTGTATTCTTTTAAAAAAACAAGCCCACAGTCCTTCTTACCTGTATTTTTCCAACTTTCAGAAAAGCAAAAGGAAAGGACATGAATATACCAATATTAAGTATTCCCTGGTGGATCAGACGAGTGGCGATCAGAGTCCCCTGCCACCTTGCACCCCACCACCACCCTGTGCAGAGTAAGTAGTGATGTGGCAGCTTTGCTCTGGTAAAAGCTAATGCAATTGTTTGCAGTATTTCCCTTTCACGCTTGCTTGCTACCCACTGATAATACATGGGGGTGGTTGGGGCTGAGGCTCTCTAGGAACTGTGTGGACTATGTCTAAACAGAGTTTCAAGGTCCCTAACCAGTAGGCACATGCAGGGCTTTCCAGACCCTGTGTGGCCTAAGCCTGTCAGGGTTCTCTCGGGAACGTCTAATTTCCCTTTTGCAGGGGAATTATTTCAGTGGAAGTTGCTGTCCTTTGCCGTGTAAGAGCCACAGTACATTATTACTCATTAATACTTATTTAAGTTCTCTATTCATGTGTGAGCGTGACGATAATCTGCCAGTCTTCCTGCCAGGGAGCTTTTTTGTTCTTGTTTTTTGTTTTTTTGAGATAGGGTTTCTGACTATCCTGGAATTCACTCTGTAGAACAGGTCAGAGAGAGATCTGCCTGCCTCTGCTTCCTGAGTGCTGGGATTAAAGGCGTGCGCCACCACTGCCTGGCTCAATTAAGTTTTTAAGCACAAGGGTCAGAAAGCCAGAGCCCACAGACCTAGCTTTGTTTTTTTTTTGTTTTTTTTTCGAGACAGGGTTTCTCTGTAGCTTTGGAGCCTATCCTGGAACTAGCTCTTGTAGACCAGGCTGGTCTCGAACTCACAGAGATCCGCCTGCCTCTGCCTCCCGAGTGCTGGGATTAAAGGCATGTGCCACCACCGCCCGGCCCCAGCTTTGTTTTTTTAAAGGAGTCTTTATAAAAGCAAAAGGGCATCTATCCCAGTAGGAAATGATGGACAATTATGAATAGGCATGCTGCTGAAGAAGCAGTGGGCGGCTTAGGGACACACAGGGAGGACTTGCTTTCCTTGGTAGTCAATGACCAGGAAGGGAAAGCTTAAAACTCTTTTCACACACCAGATGAAGTCAGAAGGGCAGTGTCCAGCAGTGATGAGAACAGTTTTGCTTTCAAGGAACAGCTGTCTGTCCCACAGCAGCAGCTCAGGACCTTGGTTCAGCTCCATGGGACAGCTTGCCTTGGCAACTCCAGCCAGAGCCTTAAGAGTACAGTGACCTCTGACCTTGCACCTTGGAGAGTTCATCTTATGGAAGCGCTCAGATCTTGGGAATGATTTTCTTCCAGAGGCATTCAGCATGACATCATCTTGATAGTTTAAGACTTTGGAAGGTACTTTAATAGTACACCTGTGACAGGAAGCCATTTGATGTTTGCAGCATGTGAGATGAACTAGAGACAGTCTAGAGTGGAGTGCTGAGGGACCCATGTTCTGTCAGTCAGATTCCACGTAGCCCTGAATTTTGGATGGAAAAAGGAAATTAGTTCCTGACTTTTACTGTTAAGTACTACAGAGTCTCTCGTATCCAGCAGCTGTGGAGCTGTCAGGGCATGAGTGTTTAAGCAGCTGTGTGCTGCACCCATCTCTACAGGTCTCTGATAGACGCTCGTGAGCCTGGAGCCACAGGCTGATGCGTACAACTAACTGTCTTCAGGGCATGTGGGGGTGAGGCACCCCAGTCCTCTGTGCTGCTGCTCTGTAGCCTGTCTTTAAAGAGTCCCAAGAGAGGCAGGACTCCGACAGAATTCATATTCACATTCTAGGAGACCCAGGTCCCTGCAACTTAAATGATAGTCTGCTGTGATCTCTCTTCCTCATTCTGCTCCTCCTGCCACCCCAATGCCTGATGTGCTAAGGGTCCTGGCTTAGCCACAGTCCCTCAGACCCTACCCCTCTGCCCCGCATGCACCATGGCTTGGGAAAGGAAAACCCCAAAGCATAACACACACATTGGTTCTTTCCAGAAGGGCTTTGCCAGTTCCTGGTTTAAAGTGAAATACACCAGGACAGCCTTTGTTAGCCTAGTCATGCAGCTAACAGCTTTGCCATTTGTACAAAGTCACTGTCTGTCATAACATTTACTTTCTCTTTCCTCTGGCATCTGGCTTGTTTGCCTCTGCTGTGGGCTTTTAAAGCCCCACTGACTTTAATATTGGCTCTACATGGCTCCGAGAGCAGATAGAGCCCTGTGTTTACATGCACTCTATTAAACACAGAAATGAAATCCTGTGGCAGCGGTGCTCTCTCCTGAGTCACTTTCCCTCTTCCTGTTTCTCTCTCTCCCAGCAGACTGCCTGGGGATGCTGGTGCTTTAAGCCACTAGCTACAGTAACTTGCTGGGGAGCCAGCCCCTTTCCCACGAAGCTCACCCGCTACTGACAGACCACTCTGCCTCACCCTTTGTGCTGTCCCCACGTAGGATGCACACCTCAGATCCGTGGGGCTGCTCAGAGTCCCCATCCTCCTGGCCCACACAGACTCCTCTGATACCCTTCTTAACAGAAGGAGGCTGGCCCTTCTGGTTTTTTTTAGTTCTTCACCCAAGGCTCTAAAGGTGTCTGGAGCCTTCCTTCCTGTTCTGATGCCTCTGCTGGACATGACCACAATTCCTGTCTTGTGTGCACATGGCCCAACTCCTTTGTTATCCTCCACTCCCACTCAGAAGACACAGGACTCAAGGCCCTGCTGCTTTTCCAACTTCACAATGATACCGCACATAAGTGTCTGAGAGTTAGCTTCTGGGTGAGAAGGGGGTCTTAGTCTTAGCAAAGTTAGGCCAGACAGCACATGGCAGGAGTTCAGGTGTCTTCATTCTTCCTTTCTCTGCAGAATGAGGGAGGACAGCGCTCGAGTCTATGAGAATGTGGGCCTCATGCAACAGCAGAGGAGCTTCAGATGAATCCCACTGGCAGCAACATGCAGGTATTTAAACACCGCATCGTTCTCTGGGACTGTGTTTCACAGCGTTCCTAGACAGGCAGGTGACTTGTGTATGCTAGAGCAAGGCAGATCGTGATTAAGCTTTGCAAACCAGCCTTTCTTCTGGCCTTGTCCCTCTCCAGGCCGGGTTTAAGGTTTACAGTTCACTGAGCATTAAAATCAGATCAGATAACTGCATTGGGTGGGGCTGGCACATAACAGCAAGCAGTTGGCTGTGGCAAAGAGCAGCCATCACTGTTCTGCAGATAGAACTGGGCTTGAGTGACACAGGCCCTGCTACCTGTGATCTCTTGGCATCAGGAGCAGCCATGCCTCTAAGGGCTTTTGATTGGGTCATTTCCCTGTGAGGTGCCTCCCTATCAGTCACCGTTGTTCCATAGACATGATGCAAGCTTGTATAGTACGTTAGGAACACAGTATAGTATCACAGCTAAAATTCCTGCCAGTAACATGTAGTTTGGCAGAGAACGTTTGTCTAGCATATGTGTGTGTGACACGCTAGTTTTGGTGCCCAGCACCTTCCAGAAAGTATGATGCTTTCCATGCTTATAAATGTGCAATTTGTTTCTACCCCAGATGCGAACTTTCACCCCTTCCCTAAAAATGTCACGAACAGACGAGAAAGTTTCCAAGACCCATGTGTTCAGAAGCTCGCCCACCTGGGTTGTCTAACTGCTTTTTGAGAAGCGAAGTTTGGAACCATTTGAAGAGCACGCGTCTAATCGGCACCTCCCTTCCTCAGATAAGGGGAAACCGCTCTGCGTTGTCAACAATGCTGTTTTTATAGAATTGGCTTTGAAATGTGGAAGCAGCTAAATTGTGCTCTGTATTTTACACATTATGGGACTCAAAATCTAGTTATGGGCAAGACTTTGTTTCTTTTAATGACCTTAACTGATCTGATTTCCTCTCCCCCCTCCCCCCTTTGGGGAATCATGGGCCCCTTGTAAGAAGAAAGGATTTGAAGAAATTCAGGAACAGCTTCTCCAAGAAGCCAGCAGTCTATAAACCACTGCTCATTTTACACTGTCCAGGGGTTGCTTAGGGCTGCCCATCATCACAGACTCACTGTTTAGTTCCAGGGACTGGGAGGCCAGGCTGTAGGGTTGCACTGGTGAGGGCCTTCTGGCTGTGCCACAGCAGGTGGGAAGAGTGAGGGCTGGCCTCACTCTTACAGCAAATGAGTGTTCCTGAGCATCCCACCTGTCAACACCATGGCGTCAGGGATTCTCTGTGCTCCCTGCAGATGCATATTGGGGCACATTCAACAGAGTAACACAGTCAAGGTAGCAAAACGATCCTTCAACCAGTGATGAGAGTCAGGGGATTAAAAAGTCATGACCAAAAGGCCGTGGGAATTGGCAGATGAGAAGCCTTTCCTTTGAAGGTGACCCCTTGGCTTCAGGTGGTGACATACAAGCTGTTTGGGAAAGTGGCTGTTGTCTTCACACTGTGGTCACCATCTTGTATTAGTAAGACCATGGATGAGTGGCATTTGGTCTTCACTTGTTCCTGACTGGCCCATACCACCCCCATTCTTCGGTCTTATCTGGGCTTACATGAGCCCATCTGCCCTATGGGGGTCACTTGGGGAGTTGGCAACATGGCTGAGACTCTTAGCTTCTGTCTCAATGCACTGTCTTCCAGGTCTCTTCTCCTGGGTGTCCGTAGAGACACTTAGCTTCTGTCTTCCAGATCTCTTCTCCTGGGTGTCTGTAGCCTCACTAGCAGGGAGGCTGGGCCTTTATGTGTTCCCCAGGGCTTAAAGGCAGAAGTGTCCAGGCCTTCTTCAGATTTAGGCCTGGAATGACCATGACTTCTTCCATGGCTCCCTGTGTGGGAATCAGACTCATCCTGAGGTGTTTAGTGGAGGTGCCATGCTCTGGGGCCACCAGTCTGTCAGATGGCCTCAGACCGTGCTGTGGGTGAAGCAAGTGGCTGTAGTTAGCAAGAGCCCAGGCTGCTTATATATATAGTAGCTGGTAAAACTGTGGGTCAGATGAGAAATGTACAGAGCCCATTCGAGAAGCTTCTGAGCCAATTTTTCTGGCACCACACATGTGTTGTACTACCCTTACCTGAAGATCTGGTGTGGTAAGGGTGGGTGTTTTTGGGGACGAATGGAAGCTTGTTCCTGAAGCCCTGCAGATGGGTGAAGGTGATGCTTCATTGGGCCTTGGCTGAGCATGAAGAGTGGCAGGCATGGCCAGGCTTCCTGTCAGGTCTGGTCAGTCATTTGTGCTCTCACCAAGCAGCAGGATTTGCTGATGTTCTGCCGTAAGTGCCTTCTCCAGAGATACCCCGTCTGCCTGTGTGCTGATCGTTGAGAGCGTGTTTCAATGAAAGCACTCAGATATTGATGCTCATGACAAACAGTGGCACAGCCTCCACTCACATTCCTGAAAGGAAGGACTGGACCCTATTTTGCACTCATTCCCTTCTGAGGCCTCCCATTCCCTGGCAGCCTGAGGTGATTGGGCAGTACAGGCCCCGTTTTCTCAGAGCATGTGTGTTGATCCTTGCCCCTTCTCCACTGGACTCATTGCTTCAGAGCCCAGCGTGGCCTGGCCGTGTTCCCTCATCAGGGGAGCATGGAGACTGCTGCCTTCTCATAAGCCTCTGATGATCAGGATCCCAAATCCTATTTTGTAGCACATTGTCACAATGAATGGTGTTGGGAATGGTGGTAATATCTAGACTCTGGACTTCAGGGACAACGTCTCTCACCAGCACACACAGGTTGGCTGTCCAGCTGATCTACTGAGTTAACGTCTCTGCCTGCAGCTCAAGATCCTGGAGCAGAAGACCTGTTCTTAACCCACTGTGTTCAGTACAGCATGTGGTTTCCTTTGGCTCCCAGAAGCCAGCAAGTTGTCATGCCAGTAAGGGAACAGATTCCTCTGAGTCCCTGGGTCTCCTGGATCTGTCAAGTGTGGTGGGTGCAGTGTCTCAGAGAGGGTACTCTGTGTTGGAGGCAGGTGCAGTGTCTGGGAAGGTATTGGAGGTGTGGATTTGAAACAGTGGGAACGAAAGTTGCAGAAGTGTTTCATGGGCAAGTTGGAGAGCAGGCTAGATGTGACACACATGGTCCCCTCACTGCTGAGCCTTTTAAATTAGAAACATAGGATTTTATATATGGGGGGGGGAATTGTCTAGCACATGGTATTGGAGTTTCTAGAAAGCCACGCTTAAGTCTTAGTAAGAAGGATTGCCACACTGGTGTGTGGCCCTAGTGATGCCTCGGGTTGCCTCTGCCATCACAGTCGGTGCCTTTCTGATGGCGAAATTAGGGTTAGAAAAGACTGTTGGGTGTTGTCAGCTATGTTCTTACAGAGCTGGTGGCCTTTGATGACTTTGGATTGGTCAGGGTTATTTCTAGGTGTTTTCTGGGAATTCAGGAACATAAGCATTGTTTTCCTGTGCCACGGCTGAGGCAGGTGCACTTGGGAGGTGTGATCCTTAGGGAAGCAGACTGCAGGCAGAAGGAAAGCCCAGTGCAGGCTGTGCTCTCATCGGTTGTCAGGGGTCGCTTTACAGCACACAGTCGTCCTGGTTTCAGATGCCTTTCTTAGGGCGTCTGTGCTAGTCTGCCATTTACTGAACCTTTCCCCCTTTTGGAGAAAAGCTCCTGTGTAGAGTTCATTGTGTCTGCCATCACTAGCAGCTGCTGCTCTTTCAGGGTGGGTCGGACACAAGTGAGAGCAGAGAGCAGTTGTCGGTGCTGTAGAACTTGGCTGCGCATCAAACTAATTTCCACAAGTATTCCTCCTAAACCTCAATCATGGGATTAATAATTTGCCTGTTTATTTATGACCTAATTGTGACTCCTATTAATAAAAGCTAATGGGAAAGGCCCCTCCCTGAGGCTGATGACTAGACTCACGTTTAACTTCCCTACAGCATTATGAAGCACCAGGCAGAGTATTAAAGAAATATAATATTTTATTGAAAATTCTGTCCTTTAAAAGGAACATGTTTTTGGGTGTCATCATTTTGGTGTGCATCATGTAAATGTTGGCTGTTTGCTGTTTATTCACTATAGTGGCATTCAGCTGCCATCCTGCCCACACACTGCGTAGTCTGCGATTCCTTTTTAAGTGACTTTAACAGAATAGTTCATGTAGGGAAACCTCAGAGGTCATCACCTCCCCACCTGTGTCATGAGTGTCAGCTGCTTTTTTAGCTGAAGTCATCAGAGTGTATCTGCATACAGAGGCAGTGTATTTGTGAGCTGTCTAGAACTAAAAAACAGAATACAACCATTTTCTTGTATTACAGTATTTGTCATTTTCTTTGTTGGCGTGTCTGGGCGTGGGGTGGGAAGCAGGGGGATGATGGTGTCTCAGGCAGCAATCCTGCTGGAAGGACTCTGCAATGCAGAATGAGGGTCTCATTGCTGGCCTGCCTTTTGTGGCTTCCAGGGACAAGCAGGAATTCTGGCTGCAAGGACTTGGGAGTGAATAAAGATCCCAAACTGTGGGACCACTGTAGGACCGACTGGGTTGGGGGAGTGGTGTTCTGGTGTGTACACCAAGGGACAGCACTGTACTTGGAGACACCAGTGATCCCTGTACAAGGCATGTCCAAGCAAGAGTGGGTGGGGTCTTTATTTTCTAACCCTGGAGGGGTTACACCTTTGTTAACCTGGGGCCTCACCTATGTTAGTACTTGAGCCCACCCCAACCCCTCACTGGGGGATTCTAGACAGGCTTTCTACTGCCAAGCCATGATGTCTAGTTCTGGGCCATGTTCTTCCAACCACAGCATGTACTGGACAGGAGGAAATCATTTAATAAATACCCAAGCAGGTGCTTGTTTGTCTTCTGTTAGGAAGGGAAGGCACTGGGTTACTTCCACTGGGTTAAGCCCAGGCATGCCATAAAGATGATTGGATCCACTTGGCTCTCCAGAAAACACAGATTACCTTTTAAATGCCAGGCTCTGAGCCATGCCAGATGGGTGAACAATAACCAAACCCCCTTACATGGTGCCTGCCAGCTAGGAGGAGCAGCCCCCTGGCACAGATTAGAAGCAGCTAGTGGAGTGTTGAGAGCAAATTGGGTAAAGAGGAGCTGATTATTCTAAGATCCCAAGCTGTACATGGTGATGCCGAGAGGCCATGCAAGCCTACCAGTGCTGTGCTCTCCAAGATGGCAGGTGAAACGCAGTTTCTTCCCTGTGGAAGCGTAAGCAACACCTGTCCCCTTTTTCATACGGTCCCAGTGACAAGTTCATTCTGGGCAACCAGTGAATTTATTGAGCACCTTATAGAGTGTGGGTGAAGGGTGGCTGGCAATGTGGGTGACCTTAAAACACTACACTATATATAGTCTACATGGGTGATGGCTCCCCATAGTTGCCAATTAACCTCCCCAGCCTTTAATACTCAGTAACTGCTGAGGCCATCTCTTGTTAGCTGGGAACTGTATGCACAGACTAGGAAGGGTGAAGGCCCTCACACCTTTCTCCGAGAGCCACATGGGATGGACTTGCTTGCAAGCTTGGCTGATCTGATGAAGATAAGATGATGGCGGCTCTTTCTCCTGGAGGACCAAATTCTACGTCAAAGTCCACGGCTTTTGGATTAGGTAGGTCGCCTTTCCACAGAGAAGTTCCTAGCCCAGGCACCCTCTGTTTGGTCCCATCTCACGTCTGCTTGTGCCCTCCCATACTCTGAGGGGCGGCAAAAGGGGGCTTGGTCTTGATAGCTTTGACTTCAGACACAGCCTGACCCCCAGCTAGCTCAAATTCCAAAGGGAATTTGCACAATAATGAGCAAATCCACGGACTCATTGGTGATAATAGTTGTCTGCTTTTCTGCTGCTGTGGTATACACCTTCACTGAAGACAACTTGAAGAGGAAAGGGTTTATTTGGCAGACAGTTTTCATCAAAGGAAACCAAAGCAAGAACTCAAGGAGCTTGAAACAGAAACCGTAGGAATACTGTTACTGCCTTACTTAGCTTGTTGCTTTATTTATTTATTTATTTATT
>JAQHUG010000416.1:495763-509910 GCA_028555095.1 Dicrostonyx torquatus
GCTGAGCCATCTCTCCAGCCCCTCCCTGCCACCTTTTTAAAATACAGCCCAGTCCTCACTTGCCTAGGGATGGTACTACCCACAGTGGACTGAGCTCTGTTAGTCCAGTCTGCCCACAGTTCAGTCTGATAGAGGCAATTCCTCAGTTGAGGTTTCTCCTTCCAGTTGTGTTAAACTGACAACCAAGATCAGCCATCACAGTAGTCCAATTACCAAAGCTTGTCATTCAAGTCACGTGAGGCCCAACTATTTAAAATCTCAAATACCATCATAATCAGAAGTATGGATACTGGGGGATGGGGAAAGAATGATTAATGAGCTCAGGGGTACAGTTTCATGGGATCAATAAAGTCTAATGTTCTGTTGCACAGGAGGATGATTATGGTTGGCAGCAATTAATTGTGTATTTCAGAATAGCTAATTGAGAGGATTTTGAGCGTTCCCAAACACTCTTCGTGATATGTTTAATGATAACTATGTAATACAATGGATATGCCACATATCCCAGACTGATCACACACAATGTACACCGGATTGAAATGTCACTCTAACCCCAGAAATGCGTAAGATTATGCCATTTTTTTTTAAGTTAAATATAGCTACTGAAGTAAGAGTTGAAAGCAAGCAAATTGGGTGTGGTGGCACATGCCTGTAATCCTGGGAGGTAGAGGTGGATGGGAGTTCAAGGTCATCCTTTGGTATGTGTTGGGTCCAAGACTAGTCTGGACTACATTCAGATTCTGTCTCAATAAAACAAGCAAATCAGGCTGGAGAGATGGCTCAGCGGTTAAGAGCATCTCCTGCTCATCCAGAGGACCTGGGTTCAATTCCCAGCACCCATATGGTAGCTCACAACTGCCGGTGACTTCAAGATTTGACACTCTCACAGGCAGGCAGACATGCAGATAAAACACTAATGCAATAAAATAAAAATAAATTATTAAAAAATAAAAAAGCAAATCAAAAATTACAAGGAGGCAACCCTGCACTGAGTTTAATGTCTTCTCTCTCTGGGTAGAACATATTTTGCTTTGAAATAGTCTCAGAATGTGGCCCTGGCTGTTCTGGAACTTGATCTGTAGACCAGGCTGGCCTTGAACTCACAGAGATTCACCTGCCTCTGCCTGGGACTGAAGGCATGAGCTACCACAATAGCAGGAACAGCTTTATACTGAAATATATAATATTTACTCTGAAAATAATTTGGGATCCAAATCCTCTACTACTTACTAAAGATTTAACCCCAAGGTAGGTTGGTCATTTTCTGCCCAGACACAGTGCAGCCATGAAGATACCAATGTAGATTCTGGTTGGAGTGGGCAGTTCCTGGACCAGGGGAGAGACCCAGGCTGGAGCTGTGGGGTTTAGAAGGGGAAGAAGAAGTACCTGGTGACTTCTTCCTCCTTTCCCAACTCTAGCTGCATTGTCCTAACCTATTGGCAAGTCAAGAGGGCCAAGTGACACAGGCCCTGCAACTAGAGGGGCTTGGGATCTGCAGGGGCCACAGTCCACCGTGACCCACAGGGCTTAGCTTCCCAAAGCAGAGCCAGTTAGAGAACACTCTTTGGTGAAGGCTCATTGGACCTTCCCTTCTAAAGAATGGTCACTTCTGGATTGCTGGCAATGTAGTCTCAGGGCCCACTTCTGCCTCAGTTGATCAGATCTATCTGCCTGCCAGCCTGCTCCCTACCATCTCTCCCAGTCTTCCTTCTTTTCTATCTTTTTGGACCAGGATGAGATTCTCATGTAGTCTTGGGTGGCCTCAAACTCAAGCTGAGGATGACCTCGAACTGATGTTTCCGCCTCCACTCCCTAAATTCTGGGATTATAGGCATGTAATACTACACCTGTCTCAAAACTTCCTTTTGCGGTGCTGAATGTGGAACCCAGAACCTTGCACAAGTTATACAAGCAAGCACTCTACCCCTGAGCAGTAGCCCCAAACATGTAGCTTCTCAATGTCACCAGGATACCCATCTGTCCTCCTGTAGTCTGAGAATAGCTATACAAGCAGACTTCCCTGTGTAGGCAAATGTTCTATGTCAGTCCCCCTGGAGGTGAGGATCTGAGTTCTTATTTTAAGCTAATCTTTTGAAAACGTTCTCAGTATGTAGACCAGGCTGCTCTCCAGTGCTGCCTGCCTCTGCTTCCCAAGTACTGGGGTTAAAGGCATGCACTTATTTTTGAAGTTTGGTTTTCATTTATGTGTATGTATGTGTCTGTCACATGTCTGCAGTGCCTGTGGAGGACAGAAGGGGGTGTCAGGTCCCCCTGGAATTGAAGTTACAGGCAGTTGAGGGCCACCTTGTAGGTTCTGAGACTTAAACTCCCATCTTCTGCAAGAGGAGCTGCTGCTCTCAACCTCTGAGCCATCTCTGTGACCCTTATTTTGTGTTTTACATTTACTCATTTGTGTGTATGTGTGTGGGAGAGTGCATGTGTGCCAGCACATGCATGTGGGGGTCAGAAGACAGTAAGTGGAACTCTGTTACCGTCTTCTGTCACGTGAATCTCAGGGATCAAACTCAGTTCATCAGGCTTGGTGACATCTTGCTGGCCCTGGGATCTGAAGCCTACTTGGTAGCATTGGCTCACCAAATGTTCAGGCTATAGAACAGACAGGGATCCACTGACAGGGAAAAAAAAAAACCCAAAAAACAAAAACCAACTAAGACAAGCAGCATCAAAGACGTCTGGGAAGCAGCTTCAGATATTCTTAGACATCACGCTCATCGCCCTAGCTTGTGGAACCCCAAAGCACTTGCCAAATCTCTGTAACCATGGGAAGAGAAGGCAACAGAGAACAGGAAGATGCTGAAATTAGTCTTCTCCGGACGGAGCTGCAGATGTCTGAGTCTTGACAGGTTTCTAGGCTCGAAGAAAGTCATGTGCATCTTGATTCATGGGGCTTCCGTTGTTGCTTCTTTCACATTGGAATGGGTTCCACATGGCAGCTGAGGACCTATCACCCTAGGTACTGGTGTGTGGCAGCACCACCACCCACCTCCAGCTTCTGCAGCCTGAGCGTTGGCTGCATGTTTGTGGTTGTACCCTGAAGGCTAGAATGTGCCTACGTTTGGTGACACTACATCCTTGTAATACATTTCACCAGCAGATAGACGTGAGATGGTACTGTCCTGGTAGTGATGATGCCCCTCCCCCACTAGGATGAACTTTTGACCAGGTTTACAGTACTGGACATGGAGTCTGAAGAGGTGGCTCAGCAACTAAGAGCATCTGCTGTCCTCTTCCAGAGGGCCAGGGTTTGATTCCCAGCACCTACATGTCCATAACTCCAGGTCCAGGGAGTACAATGCCCTCCTCTTCTGGGCATTGAATGCACATGGTGCACATACACACATACAGGTAAAACACCTGGAACACATAAAGTCAAATTGAAAAAATCTTCTATAGTACCAGGCATGAATTGCTTGTGTAGAGTGGATCTGTCTCTCCCTTCCTCCTTCCCTTCCTTTCTCCTTTGTCCTCTTTCCCCCTTCTTTCTCCTCTATGAAAGGCTCCCCTTTCCCCTTCCTCTCTCAATCTGCTTCCTCTCTTTCTGCCTCCCTCCCTTCTTCTTTTGAGACAGGCTCTCATTACATACATATAGTCCAGACCAGTCTTAAATTTGTTTTCCTGCCCCAGCTTCTACAGTGCTGGGGTGACAGCTTGTGCCACCATACCCAACTTCAGTTCTTTTTCCAGGTGAGGAATCCAGACCCTGAGAGAACTAAATGCCTCACTTTCTGCCAGTTTCTACTGGTTTCATTCTCAAGTCTGGCATTTTTATTAAGAAGTGTGTGTGTGTGTGTTCACATGTGCATGCGTGCGTGTGTTTGCATATGCATGCATGTGTATGTACATGCATGTGCATGCATGTGTGTGTGCATCAGGTGTCATTCTCCAGGAGCCATCCACCTTGGTTTTTGAGACAGTCTCTCTCACAGGTCTGGAGTAGCTGGTAGGCTAGGCTAGTTGGCTTACCATCCTCCTGTTTCTGTTTCCCCAGGGCTTGGCTGTGCATGTTCTGAGTGACACGATGATGCTGAAGGAACTTCAAGTAGGAAGTGGCATTCCTGGCTGCTCCTGGGCTTGAGGATCCTCTGCCTATGTTTTTGAGGTCTTCTTCCTCCTCCATGGTCTTCCCCACCCCACTCTGGAGCAAGTTCACTCCGCTGAGAGGACAGTGTTTGTATAATCTGAATAACAATTTTGCCTAATAGCAGCTGGCACATAAATGGTGCCAAGGGCTCTAACTTTCCAGATTATTAATCATCCATTTATCCATCCAGTAAGAGCTAAGTGGATGGGACAGAAAACATTTACAAAAGACAGAATCAAGCAGAGGTTCCCAGCATTTCTAACAAAAGCTTATTTTTGAAAAAGGTTATTTGGCCCTGCCAGATGGTTCAGCAGGTAAAGGTGCTTGCTGCCAAACTAGATGACCCAAGTTTGATTTCCACATGGTGGTGGGGGAGAACCGACCTGAAAGTTGTCATGTCAGACACACACACACACATACACACACATAAAATTAATATGATATGAAACAAGGAAAACTTTATTTATTTACTTTGCTGGGCATGGTGGGATATGGCTGCAATCCCACCACTCAGGTGGTAGAGGCAAGTTCAAGAACATCCCAGGGTATAGAGTAAGTTCAAGGCTAGTCTGGACTATATGAGATCCTGTCTCAGGTTAAAACACTACACACACTCATGTATGTGCACACTCTGTGCACACTCACATATGTGTAGAGGGAGGTCAGTGGTCCATGTCAGGTGTCTTCTTCATCTCTATATTAGTTTTTGAGAGACTCACCAAACCTTGAGCTCTCCAATTTAGCTAGATTAGCTGGCTAGCGTGCCTCAGGGTTCCTCGTGTATCCCCTCACCTGGTATGTGTTGCCACACCCAATTTTCTGCATGGGTGCTGGAGACTGAACTCAGGCCCTCATGCTCTCACGGCAAGTGCTTTACTGACTGAGTCGTCTCAGCCTCCACACGTGTGACTCGGTGCGTCAGATTGTTGTTTGCCCTGGTTCTGGGGATGGCAGGGGGAATAGTGGATGAGACTGAGTTGGGTCTAGGTGTGAAAGTGCTGTTAGTTCAACCTCCTGTGTCCCAGGATGCTCTGGCAGACACACCTATGCCATGAAAGCTCTTTGGACTTCAGCTAATAGCCATTAGGGAAGACAACAGATAATTACCTATT
The DNA here is from genome assembly GCA_028555095.1 of Dicrostonyx torquatus. NCBI lineage: Eukaryota > Metazoa > Chordata > Mammalia > Rodentia > Cricetidae > Dicrostonyx > Dicrostonyx torquatus. The sequence continues at coordinate 500,978 of JAQHUG010000416.1, forward strand.
TTTATCTCTCTCTTTCTGTACCTACCTACCTACCTATTTCACAGGATTGGTATGTGCAAAGGCCCTGACACTTTTCCTTTTTTTTTTTTTTTTTGAGACAGTGTATCTCTGGCTGTCCTGGAACTCACTGTGTAGACCAGGCTGGCCTTGAACTCATAGAGATCTGCCTGCCTCTGCCTCCCAAGTTCTGGGATTAAAAGTGTGCACCACCACTGCCCAGCTAGTCTGAGACTTTCCAAGGGAGAGCCAGAGGCTGCAGTTAATAGAGTGGGTGAGGAAACGGAGAAGCAAAGAGAAAGATTGAGATTGGACATCAGAAAGAAGGCCACAGTTGAATAAAGGATGGCCATGAGCTGTGGCCCACCCTGCTTTCATAGCCCTGGTCTCATCAGCTCCTCAGAGTCCACTTCGGATCAGACCCATTTCTCTTTAGTGCCGTGAAGCCACAGGAGATAGACTAACTTCGACACAGCAAGTTGTAGAAAGCTTTGACACATGATAGCCACAAGGGAAACAGAGACTCAGGGAGGATTTGTGATGTGCCCAATATTTTATCTCAGTCCTATTTGAATTCAACTAATTCTGTTGGTTCTACTTTTGACTATATCAAGAACTGTGCCTTACCTGTCCACTCTATCCTCACCTTCGTCCACTCTATCCTCACCTTCGTCCACTCTATCCTCACCTCTGTCCACTCTATCCTCACCTCCGTCCACAATATCCTCACCTCCGTCCGCTCTGTCCTCACCTCCGTCCGCTCTGTCCTCACCTCCGTCTGCCCTGTCCTCACCTCTGTCTGCCCTATTCTCACCTCCGTCTGCCCTATTCTTACCTCCGTCCACTCTATCCTCACCTCTGTCCACTCTATCCTCACCTCCGTCCACTCTATCCTCACCTTCGTCCACTCTATCCTCACCTCCGTCCACTCTATCCTCACCTCTGTCCACTCTATCCTCACCATTGTCCAGTCTCTGATCTTCTCAGTCCAGCAATCCTGAGTGATGCTGGATCCTTCAGCTTAGAATTCTTCTGTGACTCCCATCTTCCCTCGGCTGACAAGCCCCCTTGTCTGTTGTTGTTCCTTGCCTCCTTCTGTGCATCCCTTGATATACTTTAGTCACATGAGCCTCCTTACTGTCTTTAATCAGACCAAGCATGCTCCACCCTCAGGGCCTTTGCTTAGCCTGTCCCCTCTACCTAGAATCCTCTTCCTCAAATAGCCACTTAGGCTTATCTCCTGTCTGGTTCACAGACGTAGTATGTGATCCCTTTAAACTCACCCTGATTCCTTACAGCTTTTTTTTTTTTAAACTCTTTGGGGGTCCACCACTTAGCTGCCAAATAAATACACAGGGACTTTATTCTTACTTATGAATGCCCAGCCTTAGCTTGGCTTCTAACTTAAATTATCTCATTCCTCTCTCTCTCTCTCTCTCTCTCTCTCTCTTTTGGTTTTTCGAGAGAGGATTGCTCTGTGGCTTTGGAGCTTGCTCTGGAACTAGCTCTTGTAGACCAGGCTGGTCTCGAACTCACAAAGATCCGCCTGCCTCTGCTTCCTGAGTGCTGGGATTAAAGGCGTGCGCCACCACCGCCCGGCTCTCATTTCTCTTTAACTACATTTTGGCCCTGGGCTTTTTACCTTTCTTTATTCTATATATCTTTCTTTTCTTCTTATTCCATGGCTGGCTGTGTGGCTATGTGACTGTGTGGTTGGTGGCTGGCCCTTGGTGTCCTCTTCTCCTTCTCTGTCTCTCACTCCTTGCTCTCTTCCCGAGATTTCTTCTCCTAATTATTCTCTCTGCCTGCCAGCCCCACCTTTTTCTCTCTCCTGCTTAGCTAATGGCCGTTCAGCTCTTTATTAGACCAATCAAGTGTTTTTGGCAGGCAAAGTAACACAGCTTCACAGAGTTAAACAAATGCAAATTCTTTTATTGCATAAAAGAATGCAACACATCTTTGCATCACTAAATACTCCACAGCATAAACAAATGTAACACATCTTAGACTAATATTCCACAACAATTCCCTCCTTTAAAAATCTCTCTCCCCAACAAGGTCTGCTAACTAACTCCATTAGCTAAATCTACCTGTGGCCCACCCTTCTCCCCATGTAAGGCATCCGACCTCACGGGCTCTGTGGTACCCTTGAACAAGGAGCAGTTGATACCTGGCATGGCCGGGGCTCAGTCCAGACTCATAAAATGGGAGCCTCTGAGCTTCATTCTGTCCAACACATGCTCACTGACACCTCCCTAGATGGACCTCTTGTTTTGCAGAATTCTTCAATGTTGCTAAGCACTTGGTGTTGTCGGTCTCATGGTATGCTCTTGTGGGATTCTTTGGTTTTGTTTTTGGATTTTTTTAGGCTGGGTCTCATATAGCCCAGGTTACCCCGGAACTCACTCTGGCAGAGTCTTGCCTTGAACTCCTGATCCTTCTGTGTATGCTCCTCCCCCATGCTGGGATTATAGGTGTGTGCCACCAAACCACATCTTTGGCCTTCTTGTAAATTTTTTTTAAAATTAATTAAACTGAGTTAGGGTCTTACTTTATAGCCTGGCTGGTCTGGAGCTCACTGTGTAGACCAGATTTGCTTTGAACTCACAGAGATCCGCCGCTTTTGCCTTCTAAGTGCTAGGATTAAAGACATGCCCCATATGGCTGGTAATTTTTTGTTCTCTCTCTCTCTGTCTCTCTCTCTCTTTCTCTCCTCTCCTCTCCTCCTCTTCCTTCCCCTCCTTCCCTCCCTCCTTCCTTCTTTTTGTTTTTGTTTTTTGAAATAGGGTTTCTCTGTGTATCCTAGCTGTCCTGGCACTTCCTCTGTAGACCAGGCTGGCTTCGAACTCACAGAGATCTGCCTGCCTCTGCCTCCCTAGTGCTGGGATTGAAGGCGTATACCACTGCCTTGATCTTATTTATTTATTTTTTTGAGGATTTATCTTATTGTGTGTGTGTATGTGTGTGCATACACACAAGTCCACGTACCTTAGAAGGGTAGGAGAGGATGTTGGATCTCCTGGAGTTGGAGTTACTGTGAGCCCCCAGTATGGGTGGTGGGAGCCAACTGGGTCTTAGACAAGAGCATTCTGTGCTGTTAACTGCTGAGCCATCTCTCCAGGTCTCTCTTGTGGTTTGAAAATGTGTGTTTCTTGATGAGCTAGAGAACTCAGGTGAGAGACACAGTGAACTAATGTCAGCTAAACTTGAGTGCCGAGGAAGGCCGTCCACATTTCTTGAGAACATGGGAAATGGGCTTTGGTCTGGGTTAGAATCAGACATGTACTCCTTCAGAGCCAAAGCCAGCAGTTGCTCTGTGCCCTGGGTTTGATGTTGGGGCTAATTTAAACCCAGGAAATGGCAGGCTTATTAATAACCAGCCAGGATAGTGGTGGTGGCGGTGGTGTTTGTGTGTGTATGAGAGACAGAGAGAGAGCAAGAGAAAGACAGAGAGAAAGAAAAAGAGCCCTAGAATCTTAATTGAAAAGGCCACATACTTAGCATCCAAAATAGGACCCTGCTTAGCATCCCGCTATGCTCATTTGCAAATTAAGGGAGGCATTGTTTTGAAAATAATCGAGTCTAATTTTACAAGTTTGGGAGATGACTCCGCACTGCTTGGAATATCTAAGGGCACTGAATGCAGCCCGCTCTCAGCCACTAAGCTGAGCTGGCTGCTTGTGGACACCCAGATGCTCAGTGGAGCTAGTCACTGCTGACGTTGCCTTCACAAAACAATATTCAGGCAGCTGCATGCCTCTCATCCCAGGGAAACTCAAACACAGTTTGGAGCCAGCCTGGGCTGTATGACAGTCTGTATCTAGGGTCTTCAAGTTCTGTTTGGAGTTCTGTGAAACTCTAACTTAACTCCCTTTTCCCCATCCTATGGACATGAAAGTGAATGCTCAGAGAGGTAAGGAATGTGTCTAAGATCACACAGCAAGGCAGTGGCAGAACTTAGACTAGAAGCCATTCCTCTCCCAGGCTCAGCAGTTGTGTTTTCCATTAAACCGTTGCTTAATGTCCCCCATTTAATCATGTGTTTGGGCATAACTTCCACACACACAGCTTTCCTACAGTTTGCTGAATGCTATTTTCCTTTTAAAATAAATTTACTTTTGAAAATGTAAAGACACTGGGGCTGGTGAGATGGCTCAGTAGGTAAAGGTGCTTGCTGCCAAGCTGTGACCTGAGTTCGATTCCTGGAACCCACATGGTAGAAGGAGAGAACTGATTCCTGAAAGTTGTCCTCTGACCTCCAGCACACTCACTTACAGCCCACAAAATAAAAAACTTTCAAAAAACATGTAAAAGAAAAACATATCACAAATATAAATGGAAAATTCAGATTGCCCAGCAAGCTAGAAAGCAAGTAAAAATTGAACCAAGGGGAATAACAGCACTAGTGAGCTTGAACTGGGTGACTGTGGTGGCTAAGACCTTGTCCCAGTTGGCTTCAGCTGTCAACTGGACAGGACCTATAGTAACCTGAGGAGGGATTGCCCAGAACAGACTGACCTAGGGCCTTGTCAGTGAGCATTATCTTGATGGCTAATCATCGGAGGGCCTGGCCCACTGTGGGTGGTGCTATTCCTAGGCAGGGGTCCTGAGCTGCATAAGAAGCTAGCTGAGTAAGCAGAAAGTGAGCCAGTGGGCAGCCTTTCTTCATAGCCTCTTATGCTTCCTTGGCTATGAGTTCTTCGATGACAGGTTGTGACAGTGTGTCTGTGACCAAACTGACTTTGGTCAGAGTGTTTTATCACAGGAAACAGCAGGTGCTCTGAACTACAATTGACGTTCCTGGGTGTATGCCTAAAGCTCAGGCTCTCTCATTGCACCCAGTAGCTCCATCCTGAGACTGGCATGGTCTGCCTTACCCTTAGGGTTGGAAGTGGATGGAGAGGGATGCATTTCCTTGGTGATTGTACTGCTCCGTGTACACTGTCTCTTCCGATGGAGAGTGAGGATGCTCACCTTCCCTTGCCTGATGGCAGTTAAGACCCATTTATAATTTGAGTGTGAAATGTTGCCCCAGGCTTACATGTTGAGCTATTTCCTGATCCACTGAGATGGAAGGAGTCTCTGCCCCCCACTTCCATTGCTACGGTGAACTCTGCTCTTCCTAATCCAGTCCTTCTCTCTCAGACTGTGAGTCAAAATAAATGGCTCCCTTTTAATTTGCTTGTGGGAAATTTTGTCACAACAATGAGAAAAATGGCTAAGGCTCATGTAGACTGGCAGGAGCTAGCATCCACATTGGTCCTTCTGCAGAAGATGACTTATCCTTTTGTGGTGGCCAACCTCCAAGATTTTTCCAAGAGGGACACATGGGGGTTCAGCAGGGTCCAGTGGTCACTGTTAAATTCAGAGCTTGGGGGAAAACCGAGTCTCCCCCAACATGCTGCTTCAGGAGTTCCTGGAGGGGGTAGGAGGGACAAGGAAAAGGAGGAGGAGGAGGAGAGGAAAAGGGGGGCTTGCAATGAAGAGCATGTAGCTGAGAGTGCCGGTTGTCCCCAGCATTGGCTCTGCTGTGATTTCTTGGACTCCCAAATTAGTCCCCTAGTAGGAAGACTATGACTTCATTCTCCTTTGAGACTAGGTGACCCCATCTTAGATGATGCAGATGGAACTTGTTGAGCCTCCCAGAGATCTTTTCTAAAAGCAGCTGTTAGACCCTTTTTATTTCATCTGTTCTTCCCTCTGGAGCTTGGATGTGATGGCTGGAGTCAGGTAATTCTTTTTGATAACGAAGTGAAGTGACCATGAAAAGAGAAGTGTTTTTTTTTTTTTTTTTTTTTTTTGGTGGCCAAACAGTGCAGAGGGAGCCTGATTTCTTAAGCCTCTGCAGTTTTATTTATTGATTAAGTTTTTGGAGTCAGTCTGTGTAGCACAGGCTGGCCTCTAACTTGTAGTCCTCTTGTCCCTGCCTCCTGAGTTGTGGCATTACTGGGGTGCACTCCTTGGCTTCACACTGTATTAATGTCCCTACTTCATTGGTCTCAACTGTTCCCAGTGAATATTCTGGTATAAAGGGAGTATAATCAAACTCTGAGTGAGCCAAGGAGATTCAAGTTTTCCTTTGTGGACATACCAAAACCCTGCTCTCAGAGGATTTCTCTCCAGTTCCTACCCCATGAGAATCTGGGTGTGGAAGGAGGTGGACGGCCCAGCCTTGATGACATTTGGTCCTGAAGAATGCTGGTTTGATTCCAAGGCTATGGTTGAGAAGGGGGTTGATGGCAAAGAAGCCGGCATGGACTGGGTCCATCACAGATGTTACCCCAGGGAGCAGGCCACAGAGATACAAAGGGACCCACCAGCGCTAAAGCACTCTTTAGAGGCCGTCCAGATTGGGTTGAGTGAGTGTCTGTCTTGCAGGGAGCGTATCTGTGTTTACACTACCTTCCCTTCTCTCTGAGCCCAGGGCCTCACCCCTGCAGGAACAGACAATGCCCTGCTCCCTCTCCTGGGTCCTCAGCTGTGTGCTTGCTACATATTTTAACTAAAGCATTTAAAATCGCTCAGAACTCAGCACCCATCACCATGGATACTCATCACTGAAATCCTTTGTTGCCATGGCAACCTTCCACCCTTCAACCTTCCTTCCCCAGCCCCCCCCCCCCATCTTGCCAGTTTTCCCTGCTGACACACCAGTTTGGGTGAATGATGGATACATTTAAAGAGGCCTCAGAAACCTGGGCTGTCGGCAGGATGACAGGGTATTTTTCCATTATTGCAATAAGTCTATTTCACTACCCTGTTTAGGCACGATAGATGGTTGTGATTACAAGGACAAAGATGGAGATCAATGCTGAATTAAGGCTGCAGCAAGCCCTTTTGTTATCCTGCAGGTGATTTTTACTAACCATCCTGGAGTATTGGAAGTGCAGCCCCCCTGCTGCGGCTTCCCAAACCATCGTTCTGAAGTGTGGTGTCTCACTAGTGTCTTCTGAATGGGAGATAAGAAATTGACACTTGCTGACAGGAAGGGAGAGGATGAGGGAGAGATGAGCGTTTCCCAAGGTACAGGCTGACTGCGTTGGAAGGTACAGTCCAATATGCTGCATACTTACCTGTTTCATGGAACTAAGGTTGTGTGAGTGGGAGAAGATACAGTGACAACAATGACAGAGTCTGTGCCCGGAGCAGGACTCGGCAGAGTGTGGAAGAACTTCGGAGAATTCATTGGATTAGAAATATCTGGGAACTCTCAGATATATATATATATATATTTTTTTTTTGCATGGAATTTTGAGAGATCTGTGGCTGTCCTTATATTTATTGAGGGCCAACCTTCTCCATAAAGGTTCTTTACCTCCAGGTGTAAAACAGTATGTCCCACCTCTCTCTCTCTCTCTCTCTCTCTCTCTCTCTCTCTCTGGCCTCAAACCCCAAATGCTAGGCTTACAAGTGTGTGAGTGTGTGCCATCATGCCTCACTTTTCAGTTTGGTCTTCAAATTCCATTCATGGAATACTGAATTCCATTAAGTCCCAGAGTTCAAGGCTGGGGGCATAGCTCAGTTGGTACAATGATGCTCAAAGCCTTGGATTTGATCCCCAGCACCACCTAAACCCAGGTGAGGTGGTGCCCATCCTTCATCCCAGCACTGGGGAGATGGAGGTAGGAGGACCAAAAGTTCAGTGTCATCTGGGACTATATAATGGGCGTGAGGCTAGCCTGGACTACAGGAGACCCTGTCATATCATACGCAATTAAGCATCTTCATCAAAGACTGGGAAGGATGGGAGCAAGTCTGAGGATGGTTTCATTTTTGTTCCTGATACCAAGATTTTTCACCTGGGTATTTGTGTCCTGAACACACACACAGGACCCTATGAGGCTCAGACCACGCCTAGATAGCCATTGTCCACAGAAGCAGTAGTTAGAGTCTGCCCAGACTGAAGTATGGTAGGAATCCTCCTGCCTCTGTCTCCCAAGTGTTGGGATTGCAGCATTTAGCACCACTTCTGGCTTGATTTATTGAACCCCTCAGTGACTGATTTAGTTTTTCTGGCACGAATCCCAAAGCACTCGGCATTCAGTTGTTATTTTTAGGCTCTGTCTAAGAAGAAAAACCAGAACAATTTTAAAATACTAAATTAAAAGCGCCTCTTCAGGAAATGACCACGCTGTCTGAAAGCCAGCCCACCTGCCACTGCGACCCCCTGGGGCAGCTCACCGCATTCCTCCAAGACTGAAGGCAGTTTCTGGAATCCCATTGCTTGGGGTGGGCTCTGTGTGTATTATTCCCCAGAGGGGCCGTCTTTCGACCTATCATTTGTCTTGAGTCCCAGCAGGACCACCCAAGGACCCAGCAGGGGACAGGCCCCACGTTGGGCAAACCATGCTACACACTGCATTACCTTTAACTGACTTCCAAAATGGCATGTCTCCCTCAGGATATGTCAACTGCAATTACCATTGCCATCAGACAAAGGACTCTGCTCCTGAGCTTCCCCCTCCTTCCCCATCTACCCATCATCCACTTCTCTCCCACAGCTGGACCACCAGGCTGGGAGACCTCTTGCTGCTTCATGCTTCGGGCTGGGAGCTGGGCATCCCCATGTCTCCTGTGTTTTATTCTCCACTGAAGGACGGGGTGGGGCTTTAGAAGCACCCCAACAGCTCCTAACAGCAGACATTGTGAGTGTCCTGTCAACCCCTTGGTACCCTTCCCTTTCCTGCCCTTCTTTCTCTCTTTTCCTCTCCCCTCCTCTCCTCTTTGCCTCTCCCCTCCTTTTCTTTATTATTATTATTACAAGAAAAATTTACATATACTCCCCTTGTTCCCGGCCCTCCTGCTCCCCCCCTACCCCACCACCCTCCCCCTGCTTCCTTAAGATGGTGCAGGATACCCTGCCCTATGGGAAGCCCTAGGCCCTCCCCCCTCCATCTCGGTCTAAGAAGATGTGCATCCATATAGAATAAGTTCCC
>JAQHUG010000416.1:540717-552171 GCA_028555095.1 Dicrostonyx torquatus
GACCCTCCTACTCCAATGTGAGTTCCTCATGCTTTACCAACTAAGTTATCTCTTCCCAGTCCTCTGACATTTTCTTTTTTCTTTCTTTCTTTCTTTCTTTCTTTCTTTCTTTCTTTCTTTCTTTCTTTCTTTCTTTCTTTTTTTCTTTTTGGTTTTCCGAGACAGGGTTTCTCTGTGTAGTCCTGGCTGTCCTAGGACTGGCTCTGTAGACCAGGCTGGTCTTGAACTTACAGAGATCCACCTGTCTCCCCAGTGCTGTGATTAAAGGCATGTGCCACTACCGCATAGCTTTCTTGTTTTAATTTAAAGGTGATAGTCTTGTCTGTCCTGTCCTTGTCCTTGTCCTTGTCCTAGTGATGGGTAGGTGTGTGGTATCTACTACTTCCTATGCTAGCAGGCTTGGTTAAGTGACTTTACCCTCAGCTGCAGCCTCCTGGGTATTGTGAGAACTGAGTTAGTTTGCATGAAGGATTCAGGCAGATGTTCAAACTGGTGCAGCTTCCACACCCATTTCTGGGCACCTGGCAAGAAGAGGTTACACTCCCACCGATATCTCTTGTAGATTTTTTTTTCTTTTTGGTTTTTGAGACAGGGTTTCTCTTTAGCTTTGGAGCCTGTCCTGGAACTAGCTCTTGTAGACCAGGCTGGTCTCAAACTCACAGAGATCCACCTGCCTCTGCCTCCCGAGTGCTGGGATTAAAGGCATGCGCCACCACTGCCCGGCCCCACTGATATCTCAAGGGGAGCCACTTCCAGTGTTAGTGGATCCAGAGTTCTCCCTGGGTGGGGGTGGGGAGAGGGAGGAAGGAAGGGGAAGTAATTAGAAAAGGATTTTGGGAAAGGTGTGATCTCTTTTCCTCTTCTTTTAAATACAGATTGTGCTGCAGGCCACCGTCCATAGGTGGCAGAATAATGAAAGATGATTCTGACAGTCCATCCCACCGGGACCCCAATATGGCTCATTATGACTAGCAACAAAGACCAGGGACTGAGGGCTTATGCTGTGCTTGGCCCTACCTCATCTCCTTTTTATGTGAGTCTAGAGTTAAGCAGAGTAGGGAGAATGTTCTGAACCCAAATCTTCATCTCGGCACCACTGAGAAGCAGGCATGTGTTCAGGCCAGCTCCAGCCTCTCACCTGTAAATGCGGATGCTGCTGCTGTGTCAGGGGGGTTGAATTGAGGATTACATGCCTTGTGGATGAGTTCTTTGTGAGGGGTTGTAGGTGGTGACACGGTCATGTTAACTTTGGTGAGCATTTCCTTCTCCAGCTCTCACAGAAGCCCCCGAGGTTGGTATTAAAGACACTTGCTCATTTTATGTGTCTGAAACACAGGCACTATCAACATTCAATTCTCTTTTACAGTTTTGGGCACAGTGGGTTTGGGAATTGGATGGAAATTTGTTCTTTATTGAGAAGAAAGTGGGTATGTAGTAAGTATACCATATTCCCCAGAAGAAAATGATCTGGGGCTGTGAACCTCCCAAACACATTAAGAGAATAAAGGTAAGTTGTACAGAAATACATAGAGCATGGGGGCTATTTGAAGTTTAAAAAAATGGGGCTTGCAAGATGGCTCAGCATTTAAAGGGGCTTCCTGCCAAGCTTGAGGATCTGAGTTCATCCTCTGTGATCTACATTATAGAAGAAAACTTCTCCTACAAGTTGTTCTCTGACCTCCACATATAATATATATATTATAATACACATGCACACACGCATTTGCAATGTTGAGGATAGAACCCAGGGTCCTCCACATGTAAGGTAAATACTCTAATGCCAAACCACATCTCTACCTTTTGGGTTTTTTAAAATTCTACAGTATGTATGTGTAACGGCACGCTGCAGAATGAATAACCAAGCCAGCTCAATAGGAAAAAGGTATATATATATATATATATATATATATATATTTGAGACAGGGTTTCTCTGTGGCTTTGGAGCCTGTGCTGGAACTAGCTCTTGTAGACCAGGCTGGTCTCGAACTCACAAAGATCCGCCTGCCTCTGCCTCCCGAGTGCTGGGATTAAAGGCGTGCGCCACCACCGCCCGGCGAAAAAGGTATTTTTAATAAATGAAAAGAGAGAAGACTCACGCTGTCGGGCTGGGAAGTCTGAAGTCCTATCCGTCCAAAGGACACAGCATGGAGAGAGAGCACACCTGTGTTCTCTCCGTTTTAGATACCTGGGGTCCCAATGGCCACACCCCAACCTCCTGTGATTGGCTAAAAGTCTTTCCCCATCATGTATGTATGTATACATATATGTCCATGCGTATGTGCCCAGGTGCCAGTGCATGCACGAGTGTGATTATGTATGGAGGCAAATAAACAACTTGCAGAGGTCAGATCTCTGCCTTCCATCATGAGGATCCTGGATATTTTCTTCCTTCCTTCCTTCCTTCCTTCCTTCCTTCCTTCCTTCCTTTCTTTCTTTCTCTCTTTCTTTCTAGACCCAGCTGTCCTGGAACTCACTCTTTAGACAAGACTGGCCTTGAACTCAGAGATCTACCTGCCTCTGCCTTCTGAACACTGGGGTTAAATGTGTGCACACTGTGCCTGGCTGGTGGGTACTGGACTTCTCTCTCTCTCTTTCTTATTCCAAGATAGGGATTCTCTGTAGCTTTAGAGCCTGTCCTAGAACTTACTCTGTACACCAGGCTGGCCTTGAACACACAGAGATCTACCTGCCTCTGCCTCCTGAATGCTGGGATTAAAGGTGTGCGCCACCACTATCTGGCTAGGCACTGGATTTCTAACTGGCTTAGCGGTAATCACCTTCACTTACCCCCTGAGCCATCTCATTGGTCACCTCATAGGGACGGAAACAGTTACCTAAGACACAGAGAGAAAAAGCTCCACCAGGAGCAGAGGCCGAGAAGCGGTCCCAGTCCTGGGTCACAGCTGATCAGGATTGACCCAGTGACCAGATCCAGAGCCAACGATCTCCACCAGAACAGAATCCCAATTATCCAACAGAATCTCAGACAGCCCCAACCACACCCATTAGAGGAAAAGATGAGTAGAAAAGGTTAGATCACATGCTACACCACAAGGAGGAACACAATACCAGTAAAACCTAAAGACCATACAAAAGCAACACCTGAACAACCAAATATGGAAGAACCAGAAGAAAATGATCAAAACAATAACCTCAAGAGAATGTTTGAAATTTTCAAAGATGAAATTAGAAGAAATATTTCTAACCAATGCTTTCTGCAAGCCTGTAAGACCTTTGTAGAATGCATACTCCAAAGACAGCAAGGCGTAGGCTGTGTTAGTGTTTTGGTCTGGATTTTTACACCAGTTTGTTGGTTTTGGCTTCACTGTGGGTCTGGCTTTGCTTTGACAAGAGCCAGGTGGCGGGATGGCTGCCCAGGTGCCAGGAGTGGACAAGGTCCTGGCAGCTGGAAGAGCAAGTGGACCATCCCTGTCCCTGAGAAGGGTGATCTGATCTGCATATGCCCCACGGGTAGAAGATCATTGGCTGATGGTTGCTTCCTAGGGGAACCCCTGTTAAGTCCCGCCCACAAGAGACTCCTAGTGAATGTTTATTGAATTGAATGAGCAAAGAATGAGCACAAACTCCTGGATTGTGCCTTGGGGAACATTCCTGAGCTCCAGGTTAATTGTTTGTTTCTTTAATTAAGGGAGACGTTGGGTAGACTTTTCCTGTGGCTTCAGCTCGGATTGCTAGTAAGTATTGACAAGATGGTAGAAAGCTAAAGCCCCTTCCCCATCCCTCCCCTCTTTCTCCTTTCTCTCCCTCCCTCCTCCCTTTTTTCCTCCCATTCTTCCTTCCTTTTTCTTCTTTATAGCCCACACTAATCTATTCACCCTGCAGTCCAAGCTAGCCCAGAATGTCAGTCCTCCTGCCTCTGCCACCCAAGTGCTGGGATTTCAGGCACGATTCATTTCTCCCTGCACTATGTTTTGGAATCTCTGTACATCTTGCCGTTGTAGACCATGATGGTTAGTTTTAATTGCTGCACTCTAGACTCACCTAGGAAGAGTGATCAACATCTGTGGGGGATTGCCTCGGTTGTCTTAATTGCTATGAAGAGACCCAGCCTGAAGGTGGCAGCACCATCCCCTAGGTCTGGGCTCTGGACTGTGGGAAGAGAACGCTGGTTGAGTAACAAGCATGCCTGTTTTAATCCTCTTTCTTGACTGTGGATGTGATGTGCAGGCCTTCCTGGTACCTTGGCTCCCTGCTGTGAGGACTGTAATCTGGGATCCATGAGCTGAAATGAACCCTCTCTCCTCTGGTGCCTTTTGTCAAGATGTTTTGTACCACAGCGACAGAAGTGAAGCCAGGACACGTCACATGTCAGTTTGGAGACTAAACGTTCATCAGAACTGTCTAGACTTCAGAATGCTTACAGCGAGTGAAGCAGAAATGTCTTCCAACAGCAGAGTCAGACATAAGATTAACTCCTTAAAACTACACAGGACAGGACTGTATCTCCCATCATACAGACCCATTTCCGACCATGGGGAGTGGCCCAGCATAGCAACAGAACTGCTGTTGGTTTCCATCCTCCCCACCCAGACCATGGAGACTCATTTTTTTTTTCCAATGGCCTCACCATACATACAATTGACCTGGGGGTTATAAGTTTCTTGATTCATCCCAGCATCCCACTGCTGAACCCACCATTCCCAGCTCACATTCCCATCCTTCCCCTCACTCTATAGCCCAAATTGGAACTCTGTTCTCTCTCCTGGGAAAAGGTAACCACTCCTTAATAGGGACCTAACTCCTGACTTCACCCTGGACTCTGCGGACCCTGCACTGCTGTGACCGGGTCCCAGGGCCTGATAATACACCTTGAATAAGTAATAGGCTGTGTCCAAGTGAGTTTGCCATCTTGAATCCAGTGAGAGGCAGCTCAGTGGTAAGAAGCAGACCAACTCCGCTTTCTACAAAGTCAGCCCTAGACCACAGTGTCCATATCTTTTTATGTGTTTGTTTGTTTGTGTTTTTGAGACAGTGTTTCTCTGTAGATTTGAAGCCTATCCTGGAACTCACTCTGTAAACCAGGCTGGCCTCAAATTCACAGAATTCCACCTACCTCTGCCTCCCAAGTGCTGGGATTAAAGGTGTGCACCACCACCACCTGGGTAGTGTTCATGTCTTACTGCCACAGGTGGTTGGGTGCTAGGAATCAAACTTGGGTCCTTTGGAAGAGTAGTACATGCTCCTTCCTATCTGCTGAGCCAATTATTTATCGCCCCTCCCCCAGTGAGATTTTTATTGGGATTACTTACAGGAGCAAGGAAGCAGTAGCATCCTTGACAAAGTCCACCTCAACACTGGTGATCTCCAAAACTCATCCAACACTGGTAACCCCAAAGCTCACCCTAGCACCGGTTACAGAGTCATGACAGCTGCAACCCCGGTGCTGTCAGCTGGGGTCTTATGACCCTCCCTTCCTTGACCTTCCTGGAGGAGTTTCAGTTCTGAGAGGGAATGCAATGCCATATCCTTCCCCAGGCAACGTTCACCTTGTTCCTGAGATGACCTCTCTCTGACCTAGACCCCACCATGTAGGCTAGGCTGGCCGCTAAGCCCCGGGGTCCTCAGTGCTGGTGTAGTCGTGTACCACTGGCCCTGCTTTTGTATTTATTTTTAACTTGGCTTCTGGAGACGGAACTCAGGTGCTCATGGTTGCAAGGGAAGTGCCTTACTGGTGGACCATCTCCCTGGCCAGCGTCCCACTGTCTCACTACTAGTCATGAGCTTGGGGCAGAGCTCATGTACAATTTGACACTTTACAGTTTGTGAGTCAGTTTTGTTGGCCAAGTATGTTTCCCTTTGTATAAGACTTCTCAGTGGAATGAGTTCAGGCACAGTGAGTGTACTGTCTCCAGGATTCCACATAGGCTCTTCTGCATTCATGCGCCCTGTGCGAAGGGTCAGGCATTCTCCCTTATGGGCAGATGTTACTTTGCCTCTTCATAACCCTCTCAGCCCTGCCCAGATCCACTTTCATCTTACTCAGTGCATGTGCTACCACTATGATGGTTTACTTGAACATTTAATTCGGAATAATACACATGTTCTTTGGTAACTGCTGTTTCTCTGGCTAGGAAAAAAAATTAATTAGATTCCCCTTAATGAAATTAGCAAGTTGTAGTTACGTAACTGTCCTTCTCACCCCTTCATCTAAATGGATGTGCCTGTACATTACCACTAGCTGGCTCTGTCACTGTCCCCTGTGGGGATTCCTGTACTTTTAAAAACATCATGAAGTCTCTGGACCATAAAGACTCCAGTTAAGTAAATCGAGGAGCTGGAGAGATGCTTGCTCCTCTTGCAGAGGACCTGAGTTTGAGTCCCAGTACCCACCTGGTGGTTCATAACCAGCTGTAATTCAGTCTCAGGTGATCTAATGCTCTCTTCTGGTCTCCTTGGGTACCCTCACACATAGTCATATAAATAAAATTTTTTCTTTCTTTCTTTTTGTTTTTGTTTTGTTTTTTTTTTTTTGAGATAGGGTTTCTCTGTGTAGCCCTGCCTGTTCTGGAACTTGCTCTGTAGATCAGACTGGACTCAGATTCAGAGATCTACCTGCCTCTCTCTGTCTTGGAGTGCTCGGGTTAAAGGCGTGCATCACCACATGCAGCTTGCCACACATGCTTTAAATAAGCACACTGTTTGGGGTAACTTGGACTGGCCTGTCAAAATATTTTTCGTTCATTTGAAATGACTCCAAGACGCTCTTAATTATAGCCTCTGCTGCCTGCATGTTGCTGAACGACCCCAGCACCCTTGTTTCTTTATCATGTCATGTTGTTGGCTTTCGAGCGTCTGCTGGATAACTGAAATTAAGGGTACCATCTCCCTTGCCTCCAGTCCTGAGATAGCTTCATGATTAACACAGGCTGTGGGCTCAGAACAGAGGATTGTGGTCATTTCCCCCCTCAGGAAATGTGCCAGCAACACACAGGTCTGTTCTCTTAGAAACTTTGACTGTGATCAAGGTTCTTTTCATTGTCCCTGAGATGCCCTAATGGTTATCTGTGTTGGAGGGGTGCCCAGGAAGGGCATCTGGGCTGTAGGAGAGAGAATTTTCTTTTTAAACATCTGTCTGTCTGTCTTTCTGTCTATGTATATGTAGGTACATGTGCCATGGTGTCTATTTGTAAGAGTCAGTTCTTTCCTTTAACCTTGTGGGTTCCTGGGATCAAACTCAGGTCATCTGATTTAATGGCCAGTGCCTTAACCTACTGAGCTGTCTTGCATTTTTTACATAATATTTTTATTGATTGCAGCCAAATCACCCTTACTTTCCAGTCCTCCCAGCTCTACCCCTGACCCTTGTGGCCTCTTACACCAAAAAAAAAAACAAAAGAAAAAGTACAATCTGTATTGTCCATACGGAGATATACATGTCAGCATCCTTATCACGATTTTTGTTTTGTTTTCAGAGACATGTTTCTCTGTGTATCTCTGACTGTCCTGAAACTCACTCTGTAGATCAAGCTGGCCTCGAACTTACAGGGATCTGCCTGCCTCTGCCTCCCGAGTGCTGGGATTAAAGGCGTGCACCATTGCTGCTAAGCCCTTATCACAATTTTTAAGGGTTCTTTTTGATGGCTTCCTGTCTAAGTTGTCACTTTTGTTAGGGGAGGGGTTGTCACAGAGGCCTTCTATGTCTCTCTCTCAGCTGTGAGTCTGCATTTGTCGGTACTACTGCCGGAAAAGCGTCCTTGTCCTTTACAGTCAGCAGGAGCACAGACCATGGACAGCTACCTGACCTCTGGCATGTGCCACGGGCTTCGCCATGGTCTCTGGTGGTAATACAGGCCTTGGGCACCAATATAGTCCCTCCTCAGTGGCGGCCTGGCCCATGAACATCAACATGACTTTAGGTGGCAGCACAGACCACAGACTTCATGAACATCAACTTGGCCACAGCTGCAGCAGGATCATGGACCACAACATGGTTCTTAGTGCTGTCTTAGTTTTTGAACTCATGATATCTGTGTCTCTCTGAGGCCTCACTATGTAGCCCAGGCTGGCCTCCAAGTGGTGACCCTCCTGTGTTCATCTCCAGAGTGCTGGAATTGTATGAGGTCTCATCATGCCCAGTCTAAACTACAAGATCCTGAGTATGAAGACCAATGATATGCAGGTATGAACACATCATTGAGGAAGGGCTGGCTGTGACAAGTGCCACTCATGGTAACAACTCTTGTAACCATAACAGTAATTCTGACCCACGGAGCTCAGAGTCCACACCAGCTGTCATGTCAAATCCTTTCTCTCCATGGCCTGCTCCCCCTGTACAGCAGGCCTGTGAGGCGATATTATTATACCCACTTTCCAGAAAGGGCCAAGTGCAGCCCAAGGCCACTGTGATGATGGAGTCCCTGGGTGCTGGTTACAAGGCCTGTGAGGCCTCTCCATGAGTTGGTTGGCAGAGCCAGGTGCTCCTTTCCTGGAAATGAGGTGTGAATGTCACAGTTCACAGAATGGGTTTGACAGACAGACAGATAGACAGATGGACTTGGAACTTGGGTCCTGGTTCGTCACTTTCCATGGCAGAAGGGATGTGACAAATGTTATCCAGTTGAGGATATTTATAGGAGAGAGGGTTCAGGTTCTCTGTGGTCAGATGTCATCTTGAGTGTCATCATAGAAGGGCAGGGTTAAGGGGAGACAAAGCGACAGACCTGTGGTGGTTAATCTTCACTGTCAACTTTGACAGCATTTAAAAATCACCATGGAAACACACCTCTGTCCATAAGGATGTTTCTAGAAAGGTTCAACAGAGCAGGGAAGATCCATCCTGAATGTGGGCAGCAGCAGCCCATAGGCTGAATAAAAAAGGAGAAAGTAGCCATGCGGTGGTGGCACACATCTTTAATCCTAGTACTTGGAAGGCAGAGGCAGGAGAATGGTGTAGGAGGTCCTTCTGTATTTCTGTTGCCTTGGCCTTTTGATAGGGCAGCCCTTAGGTGGGTGGAGTAGACAGAACAGAATGCTGGGAAGAAGGCAGTGTGGCAGACGCCATGAAATGCCTGTCTGAGACTGACGCTGGTTAGGATCTTTCCTGGTAAGCCATGACCTCGTGGTGAACACATTATTAGAAATGGGTTGAATCAAGATATGAGAATTAGCCAAGAAGAGGCTAGATAATTTAATTAATACAGTTTCTGTGTGGTTATTTCAGGGGTTAAGTTAGTCGGACAGCTGGAAGCAGCCTGCTACTACTCCTACTACAGGAGAATCTCTGGCTCAAGGCCAACCTGTACCACAGAGTGAGTTTGATGCCAGCCAGGACTGTTACATAGGGAAACTCTGTTTCAAAAAACAGAACAAAACAACAAAAACAAAAGAGAAAGCGAGCACCAGCATTCATTGCTCTCTGCCTCATGCTCCTGCTACCTCACAGTCCTGCATCCGTGCCTTCTGCAGCCCCAGGATGGGTTGTTCTCATGAACCATGAGCCCAAACATCCTCCCTTAAGTTGCTCCCAAGGGAAATAGCTGATGAGGAAACAGAAACTCTGAGATGCTGGGTGGAAAGAGGAAGTAATGTGGCCACCCTCAGCACTGGTGAGGCAGACGATCTGGGTTCCAGAGCTGTGGGAGAGTCAGTCTGAACAGTTTCCGGTCCCTGCCTCTACTGTCACGTGTTACCTCAGCAGAAGTTTGTGCTTGGGCAGAACTCTCCAAGCCTCTATTTCATCTCTGTGCAATGGGATGACAGAAGCTGCATTCACAAAGGAGATGAAAGGAGTTGGCACAGGCTAGACCTTGCCAACTAGATGTGTCTGTCTCACTGGGTATTATTATTGTCAACAACAGTCAATGATGAAAGCCACCTGAACAATGAAGAATCTAAAACAAAACCTAACGAGGAGTGGCTTCGTGTTACTTAACCTGTATCTTCTACTTGGAGTGACTTTATTGTTTTGCTTTTTGAGACAAGGTCTTATATAGCTCAGGCTGGCCTTGAACTTGTTATACAACTAAAGATGACCTTGAACCCCCGATCCTTCTCTGTTCTAGTTTTAGTCCTGTTGCAGTGATAAAATACCTCAGTCAAAAGCAACCTAGGGGTATATTTGATTACACTTCCAGGTTATGTTTTATTTTGGAGGAAGTCAAGACAGGAACCTGCAGGTGGTCTGCTCGCTAGTCCACACAGCATTATTGCCAACCAACGAACTCCTTTCACAGCCCAAGAAGCATGGCAGGAATCATGGGATTGCTGCCTGCTGGCCAGGCGGGTTTATGATCAGCTAGTTTCCTCATACAGTTCAGGACCACCTGCCTAGGGAATAATGCCGCCCACCGTGGGCTGAACCCTGCTATATAAATTGTCAGTAGTCCTCCACAGATGCAGCAACAGGTCAGTCTGATCCAAGTGGTTCCTCAGTTGGAGCTCTCCCCTCAGAGGACTCTAGGCTGAGCCAAGGTGATGGCTAAAGTTCATCAGGACCTCCTGCCTCCAGCTCTGACATGTTGGTGATCCTTCTGCCTCAGTCTCCCTGCTCCCATCGGGGGTTCTGGGCTGTCCCTGTAGTTATATCCTGGCACCCTGGGAGTATCTGGCACACAGAAAAACTAAGCATGATTAAAGAGAGAAAACCGGGTCCCTCGGGTCTAGATTAAGGCTGTGGCGCAGTGGTGTTTGCCTAGCATCTAGGAGGCCTGGGCTTGAGCAAAATGAAATGTGTGTTTCTCTGCAGTTTCTTTCTTTTTCTGGGTAGAGGTGTCACCGTTTTGAAGACAGCCTGGCAGACCAGGATGACTTGGGACTCGTGCTGTGGACTGTTCTGGCCTCCGGCCCTTCAGCCATCTGGTGACCCTATCGCTACCTCCTGGGCCCCCAGTGCTCACTCCTCAGCCCTCTGCCAGCTCCTTCTCTCAGCCTCCTGCCACTTGGCCTCAGCTCCTTGCCCTGGACCCTGGAGAAGTGGTTTCCATGGTAACAATTTCAGGGGACAGGGATGTCTGCAGTAAGAGGAAGGGAAGGTGTTGTGGCAGCTAGCTGCTCTCAGAGACCCAGGGTCTGATGCTCAGGCCCGCTGTAGCAGTGTCTGTGTAGAGTGGGGCTGGGGCTTGTCAGTGACTTTTGCTCCTCCCCGATTTCTCTTTTTTCCCCATCCTGCAGCCCTATCCAAGAACTCGTGCTCATGCCTTTAGAGGTCCAGGAGATGCTGAAAAGGCTCTGCGATTTCAGCACAGTTCTTCCAGGTGCTGCTGAGAGACTCAGATTGGGTTACTTCGCTTCTCCAGCCTCACGCTCTTCACCTGTGAAATGGGCTCTGTGGGAACACGAAATAGGGAGGAAGGCGGTACATCTTGAATTTTGCATGCAAATGGATGGAAATAGAAAACTCTATCCTTAGTGAGATATCCCAAACCCAAAAAGATGAGTATGGTATGTACTCACTCATTAGTGGACCTTAGCCATTAACAAAGGACATTAAGCTTA
>JAQHUG010000416.1:553211-569853 GCA_028555095.1 Dicrostonyx torquatus
ATACATTAAAATTTACTCATTACTGACAGAAACTCTCTGCATAAGATTATCCTGTCAATTCACAGAGAGCAACGGCTCCTCATCAGTGACCAACAAGAGACACACTCATCACCGTCATTTCTGTTTGCTCCACAGTCCTGCTCTGGCTGTTCTTCTTCCTGGGGTGAGGCAAATTCTCTAAGTCTTTCATCTTCTGAGAAGGTCTGACTGTGAAGGGAGCAAGAGTCTTCTTCGGACTGACTGCGTCTTCTACTACTGATAAATACCAGAGTCCAAGATGCTAAAACTTTCCTGAAAGTGAAAAGAATTCCACAGAAGAATTGCACAGTTGAGCTCAGTAACATTTTGCGCCCTTCTTCTGATGTTTGCAGTGGGGAAACTGAAGCCTGGATCCTCTCCCTAGGACTGTATTATTGCTTCTTCCAGAAGCTTCTTGATCTTCCTTCCCCATACAAAGCTTACCTGCCTGTTGCCACCCAACTCTTGAACAACTGTGTTGCCTATCTCAGGTAAACAAATCCATTTGCAAATCTTTGAGGCTGAGTTGGAGGTTTTTCAAGGGATTGACAATTCCAAGACAAAGTCTTGGGAGGAGAAAAGTCGTGAGGCTCGAGATGATGGGGGTGTCAGCGAGGCTCTGAGAAGCAGTGTGCCCAGCGTCACACAGCAGCTAACACTCTCCTCTCCTGCCTCCATCTGCTCGCAGGACGCACAGCAGGTTACACCAGTCAGTGGTCAAATGCTGTCCTGGAACTCACTCTGTAGACCAGGCGGCCTCAAATTCAGAGAGCCACCTGCTTCTGCCTCCCGAGTGTTGGGATTAGAGGCATGCACCACCATATCTGGCTAAACTCAGACTTGATAGCTTAAAATATGGGGTTATGCCTTCCTGGCAGAGAAAAAGGAAGCTGCTGTGTGTCTCAGCTCAGCTGAATGAACAGGTGTGACCATAAAGCATGGCTTTCTCCTAAGTGGTTATGGTGCTGGGCAAGGATTTGGCTCCCCACCTGCTCCTAAAAATGCAAGACAAGGAGGGGCTGGAGAAATGGGTCAGTGGGAAAGAGTACTTAGTCCATGCAAGCATGAGGGTCTGAGTCCAAATCTCAGTACCAATGTAAAAAAGTCTAGGCGTAAAAAAAAAAAAAAAGTCTAGGCGTGATCATGGTACATCTGTAGCCCTAGCATTGTGGTAGGCAGAGGCAGGAGGATGGCTGGAGCTTGTTGATTGTTAGTCTGGCTCCAGGTACAGTGAGAGACCCTGTCTGGAGGGGATAGGGTGAAATGTGATAGAAGAGGCCCTTCACTGTACTTCTCTGGATTCTGTACATGTGCAGATGGGTACACACGACTTCATGCCCATGTCCCCTCCAAAATATAAGAAAATAGATTTTCTCTTTGTGAGCCCCACGCTCTGAAGTCAAAGCAAGAAGGGAAGGTGTGGCCAAGTCACCCTCCCTCCTCGTCTCCTTGCTGTCCCCTCTTTTTCCAGGGAGCCAGAGTCTCAGAAAGAGAGAAAGGAGATGAGAGAGACAATATTAAAGCCCCTACAGGCAGAATCCCCCAATAGGCAAATGAAAGCCCCAGCTTCCTGTGTCCAGTAGGTTTGCAAATCCCACTGTGAGGTGTTGGCTGAGTATCATCACTCTTGGGTACCTAGGGTCACCCAGCATCCCCCAAATGGCTATTCTTGTTTTTTAGCCAATCTCCTAGGATGAGCCTGGGCAAAAGTAGGTGGATTTATTACTTCCTGCAGGATCCGGACTCCTCTGCCCCTTCAGTCACTCTCCTGTTCATTTGTCCCTAGATGCTTCCGAGGACTTTTTCAGGCTCACTATCAGTGGGACAAAATTAATGTCCCTCTGGGCTCCTGGAGCCTGTTATTTTTTTCAAGTGTCTAGAGTGGAAATACAGGAGGGACAAAAATGAACAATGGCATTTTCTCCAGTGGCTCCCTGGAGAAGGTGGCACACATCTGAGTCATCTCTTTTCACCTTAAGGGTGTACAGTGACAAATTCAGACACGGCCCAGTGTGTAAGTGTAAAGCACAAGTCCCTTTGTTCCTCGTTCTCCAGTCCACCTAGGTGTGCACAGGGCATGCAGGGCTTTCCATTTCTGTATAAACACGAATCCAGAGGCCAGTCTTCAGCCAGCCAGGGTGAAGAAAGAACATACCCCACACACCCTGTGAACATTGTAGATTTCGGGGGAGAGGATGGTGGCATCATGGGTGGACTGAGTGAGGATTTGTAGTTAAAGGCGGGGAAGCAGGGAGCACTGGTGAGAACCAGGGAGAACAAAGTCAGACTAACAGGGCAGACTGGGTGGAGATCCAGAGCCACCATGGAATCCTGGTGTCACTCTAGTGAATCTGGGAGCCATGGAAGGCCTTAATGGAGCAAAGCAGTGGCATGATGTAATGCTTCTCTCTCTCTCTCTCTCTCTCTCTCTCTCTCTCTCTCATCTATCTATTGATCATCTATCTATCACCTATCTATCTATATATCAATCATAATCATCATCGTCATCTATCTATATACAGGGCCTCATTGTAGCTTAGGCTGTTTTTGAATTTACTGTGTAGCTGAGGATGGTCATGAAATCCCGATCTCCTGCCTCCTTAGCCCAAGTGCTGGGATTGCAGGCATGAGCCACCACACTCCAATTTCTGTGGTGCTGGGGATTGAACTCAGGCCTTCAGCTGCGCTATATCCCTAGCCTCTGTGACCCACCTTTTAACAAGTGTGTCTGTACGTGTGTGTGCACATTTACACACATGTGAGCATGTATACATGTGAGTTTGATTGCTAGAACACACATAAGGAGGAAGGAGAAAATCAACTCTACAAAGTGGCTGCATGGCTTACACACATACCAACACTGTGGCACATACACACACACACACTGTGGCACACACACATGTAACAAGCACGCACATGTAACAATAAATGAAGTTTTGTATGCAAGCCTGGAAAGGGGCTGGATATTTAAACACACACACACACACACACACACACACACACACACGGGTCATCTTTGAAACAAGAATGCCAACTTTATTGTGCACCAGGCAAACTTGTATAGGGATCCTTCACTGACAGCCATGCCCCAGCTCTTGGGATCTTCCAGCTTCAGGCCCAGCAGAAATCACTCCCTGGCCATCGGGCTCTCGCTGCTCAGAGCAGAGGAAAGAGGTTGTTCACAGGAAATTCAGGGTCTGTTGGTCTGCAGTCCCCAACAAAGTTTGAAAAAGAGAGCCAGTGGTGGTGCATGACTTTGATTCCAGCACTCTGGAGGCAGAGGCAGACTGGTCAGCCTGCTCTACCCAGTGAGATCTTATCTTGAAATAAAAGTCTATGTCCTGTCTAGCTTTATGTTGACTCAGTATAAGCTAGAGTCATCTGAGAGGAAAGAACCTCAGTTTAAGAGAAAAATGTCTCCAAAAGACCCAGCTGTAGGGCATTTTCTTAATTAGTGACTGATGGAGGAAGGACCCAGCCCATTGTGGGCGTTGCCTTCCTTGGGCTGGTGGTTCTGGCTTCTGTAAGAAAGGAGGCTGAGTAAGCCACGAGAAATGAGCCAGTAAGCAGCACTGCTCCGTAGCCTCTGCATCAGCTCCTGCCTCCAGATTCCTGCCTTGTTTGAATTCCTGTCCTGACAGTGGTGTGGAAGTGTAAGCCAAATAAATCCTGTCCTCCCCAACTTGCTTTTTGGTCCTGGTGCTCCATCGCAGCAGTGGGGACCCTGACTCAGGTGCTCCATCGCAGCAGTGGGGACCCTGACTCAGGTGCTCCATCGCAGCAGTGGAGACCCTGACTCATCACAGCAGTGGAGACCCTGACTCATCACAGCAGTGGGGACCCTGACTAAGACATGCATGAGGGGCATGGCCAGCGGTAGGGAGCAGGAGAGTGGCCAGGGTGTGTCAGAGACAGATGCAATGGGCTGCTCATTCTTCCTTGACCCATGAGGGAAGCATTGCACCCAGCACTTCACAGTTCTGGAACTTTCTGTGTTAGGTGTCTTAGGCCTTTAGGGACAGAGTGAAAATTTGGGTGAGCAGATGGCAGCTCATGTGATGAGTCTGGCTAGAAAAGGGCCTGGAGATTTGTGTCACCCCACTCTAGATAGAAAGGCAAGATACTCAGACGCCTCCATCGCCATAAAGTCTCCTGGGGTCCAGATTGACCTAGCACTCAGGGCTTTCATGTCCCTGGGACGAGATCATCTCTCTCCACCCCACACAAAGGGCCTGCATGTGTTGGTTGTCATTTTACCATAAAGGAGTACATGCTACTCAGAGCCCAGCCTCACCCTTTGAGACAATTTGTTACTAGTGTTTGGTTTTTAGTGTTTCATTCTTCTAGCTGGCTGGTGACAGTAAGGTGATGGACTTGGCGTAACTAAGCTAACCACAAGAATCAAAATGAAGGTAAAAGAACAATCACCAGGAGCTCCTTTGGGAGCTAGGCCCTGTGTGCAGGGCTTCAAGTGTGCAGGGACTCACTGGCTTACAGTGTATGATGACTTCCTAACATGTCTGAAGTTGAGGTGCTTGATCTAGATTCTCTGAGTGTGCGCCAACCAAGCTTCTAACGGGTCTACTTGGTTCAGCACCAGAAAGACTTGCTGCCCCTGGAAGTCATACTATGTACATACCAGAGCAAAGGCCCTCAAATCATGTTTTAGGATCAGCAGCAAGCAGAAAACAGCTCTACAAGTGGCGCTTGAACTAAATTGGAATCTTGCTTTGGGGAGCAGGCAGAGTGTGCTTCGCAGCTGAGAGGACTCTTCTTCCAAACTCTCCTCCGCTTTCCTACTTAGACTGGGGCTTGAGTGCTGTCCTCGGGCAACACATCACCGCTCGCTTGGTTTTCACAGGATGATTGTCAAGTGTCTTAAGGAATTGCGCCAAGATTGCAACAGGAGATGGGTGCTGGGCAGCTGACTCAATTGGTTTGGAACTTGTCGTGCAGATTCTCAACCCACACAGAAGCTCAGTGTGGTGATGCGCACCTGGGGTGGGGAGGGAGGCAGACACCTGGAGCTTGATGGACAGTCAGGAGTGGGACTGATGAAGACAGCTAGTATCAACTCCTGGTCCCCACGTGCATTGTGCAGGCTCTCACACGCGCATGCATGCACCACACACATGCAAGATCACCATTGCTACTGGTAGATCAGACTCATAACTTTGCAGGAGCTGCAGTTACTTTCTGGATCTGCCTGTAAATCTGAATGGGGTTTGGGATAGATGTGGAAGGTTCGTTGAGAACCAGGGCCCTCTATCTGAGGTTCTGATCCTAGCTCTGCCTTAAGTCTCTAAACCAGAAGATTTTTTTAAAAAATTGTCTTCATCAGTAATGAAGTTAAAGTTACCACCCACCTATGGATTGCTATATGGGACACACACACACACACACGTTATATATGTTACATATATGTTATTTATATATGGTATGTATCTATGTTCACTGGTGTTCTGTCTGCCTTTCTGAGGGTGTCAGAAGCCCTGGAACTGAAGTCATAGACAAGTGTGGGTGCTGGGAATTGAACCCAGGTCCTCTGGAAGAGCAACCACTGCTCTTAACCATTGAGCTATCTCTCCAGTCCCTGAGGGATATATTTAAACAGAGGCAGGCAGACCTCTGTGAGTTCAAGGTGTGGTGGCACACACCTTTAATCCCAGCACTTGGGAGGCAGAGACAGGTGGATCTCTGTGAGTTCAAGGACAGCCTGGTCTACAGAGTGAGTTCCAGGACAAAAATATACAGAAACCCTATCTCAAGCAGCCAAAAATTAAAAATAAAAGAATTTAATAATAAAATAAAAATAAAAGAGTTTAAAATAAAGCCATGTGAAGATGAAAAACACACAGAGAATCTGGATACTGTATGTTATTATGCTCTCTTTGAATTGTTTGAATGCTGAGGAAGGAGCAACAACTGCTAAAAGACATTTGTTTATAAATGCTGCTGAATTAATCCAAGATAGGTATTTTGAAAATAACTTGACATCGAAATTTAAGTCAGCACTCGGGAGGCAGAGGCAGGCTGATCTTTGTGAGTTCGAGACCAGCCTGGTCTACAAGAGCTAGTTCCAGCGCAGGCTCCAAAGCCACAGAGAAACCCTGTCTTGAAAAACCAAAAAAACAAAACAAAACAAAACAAAACAAAACAAAATTTAAGTCAAAGGTATGTTACTTTGGAGAAGAGGTTTTGCTTTTGTTTCCACAGGAAATGAGAGGCTGTGGATTCATTCTGAGTTAAGAAAAATTAGGTTTGATCAAGGAAGACCACCTGAGAAATCTCCAGTAGAAACATATGGCTCAGATGTCTGAGTTCTACATCAAGAACAGATTCAAGACAGCTGCCTGAGATGATCAAGCCTCACAGAATACTCCAGTCATTACTTGATCATAATTCTAAATTTTCTTTAGGTTCCTATAAGATTATCAGTGCCCCCAACCAGCAGGAAGTAGCCTGGAAAACTATACCCACATTTCCAAAAAATGGACTATGGATATTTTCCTTTGTTTAGAATGTTGGTTACAAGTTGTTATGTATAATGGTCAGGAGAAAAGCTAAACAAAGGATTTAATTCAAAGTTCTTGTCTGTTTTTTTTTAAAGGGGGGAAGTGCTGTGGAACAATGGTCTGTACCCTGTCAATTATATTTTAAATAAATGCTGATTGGCCAGTAGCCAGGCAGGAAGTATAGGCATGGTGGCCAGGCAGGAAGTAGAGGCGGGGCAATGAGAATTCTGGGAAGAGAAAAGTTCTTTCTGCAGTTGTGACCCAGCCTCAGAGCAAGCAAGATGTGACTGCCTTGCCAAAAAAGGTACTGAGCCATGTGGCTAACATAGACAAGAATAATGGGCTACATATAAGTTATAAGAGTTAATAAGAAGCCTGAGCTAATGGGCCAATCAGTTTATATCTAATGTAGACCTCTGTGTGATTTCTTGGTACTAAATGGCTGGGGGACCTGGTGGGATGGAAAACTCAGTCAACAGGAGATGGTTAAGCATGCCTTGTAAGCATGAAGACTGGAGTTGGATCCTTAGCATCCCAGTGAAAAAGCCAGATGTGACAGTGTGCTTGTAATCCCAGTGTTGGCAAGGCAGAGGTAGACGTGCCCCTAGGGTCTGCTGGATAGTCTAGTCTTATCGGTAAACTCCAGGGCCAAGGTTTAATGAGAGACTTTGCCTTTAAAGGAAAAGGTGGGTCTTGTGCTTGAGAAATGACACTGGAAGCTGTTTAGCCTCTACACATGTACTTGGTTTCTCTCTCTCTCTCTTACACACACACACACACACACACACACACACACACACACACACACACACACGCACGTATGCACACCTGCACATACATGTGTACCCTTTTGTAAGAGCTCTGTGAGTATGTGAGTGGCATCTGTTTGTATCACATGGAGGATTCGGCTTGAACAGGACCCCCTGCCCATCCATGTGTTAGAAACTGAGTCTTCACTTTCCGATGTGGTCGACTGTTATCATTTTATTTCTGTTGCTGTAATAAAGTATCCCAACAAAAAAACAACGTAGGGGAGAAAGCATTTGTTCTGGCTTACAATTCCAGTTTACATGCTGACATTGCGGAGAAGTCAAGGCAGATCTTCAAACAGCTGTTCACATGGCACCCAGAATCAAAAGCAGAGAGAAATGGATACACACATGCTTGATGTGTTCAACCTGATTTCTCTGCTCTTAAATATTCCAGGACCTCTTGCCTAGGGTATGATGCCACCCGCACTGGGCTGGATCTTCTCACATTGATCAATGCCTCCCCACAGACATGTCCACAGGCCAACCCAAAGTAGGTAGTACCTCAGTGAGACTCTCCTCATGGGTGATTCTTGGTTGAGTCAAGTTGATAGTTAAATCTAACTGTCACAGTAATATTTGAAGGTGGCTATGGTTTGATAAAGTTGTGAGGATAGGCTCCATGGTGGCATTTGTGGGCTAACACAGAGAGGAAGACCCTACCATGCCAGAGTGCTTCCTTCCTGTCCATCCCTGTGTCAGGATACTGAGAGATGCTCTGGTCAGGTGCTGTCATCTTAGCAGTGGACGCCATGGCCTCTGGAACAGAGGATGTATATTTCCTTATTAGTCACTGTTCTGTTGGTGTGAAGAGACACCATGATGACCAGGGCAACTCCTATAAAAGAAAGCATTGAATCAGGGGCTTGCTATGGTTTCAGAGGGTTATTCCATCATTATCATGGCACTGGAAGCTGATAGGCATGGCACTGGACCAGCAGCTCAGAACTTTACATCCTGATCCACAGGCAGCAGGTAGAGAAAGTGAGAATGGACCTGGCATGGACTTCTGAAACCTCAAAGCCTGCCCCCACTGGCACACCTCCTTCAACATGGCCATACTTCTGAATCCTTCTCAGAAAGTTTCACTGACTGGGGACCATATAGCCGGGCAGTGGTGGTGCACGCCTTTAATCCCAGCACTCAGGGAGGCAGAGGCAGGCTGATCTTTGTGAGTTCGAGGCCAGCCTGGTCTACAGCGTGAGTTCCAGGACAGCCAGGGCTACACAGAGAAACCCTGTCTCAAACAACAACAACAACAACAAAAAACAAAAAGAGAAAGAAAGGAGAGAGAGAGAGAGAGAGAGCTCAAATATGTGAGCCTATTGGGGTCATTCTCATTCATTTGTGAATTACCCAGACTGTAGTACCTGATTAGAGCAACAGAAACCAGGTAAAAACAAGTAGGCTGCTTTTATTACAACAGAAAATCCTGACTTGTCTGGCTTAAGCAAGAGGATTTCATGGCCACTGTCAGAAGAGGCTCTAAGGTTGATTCAGGGACATGGTTATCTCAGTGGGGACCAGCATCACTCTTCCTGCCTTTGCCATCCCCATGTCTGCATCGGGGTGACGAGTGTGCAGTTTTCAGTGTTGTCAGATGTACTATGATATCTAGCCCAGGAGAGAGAGATTCTGTTACGCTGAGACAGAGGATGTTAACCTCCTGCTCAACCTCCTGAGTGCTTGGATTAGGGGTACTTACTGCTGCACATGGTGACTTGGTGTCTTTCTGCATGTATGCATGTGTGTGTGTGTCTGCGTATGCACACACATGAGTGTGCATGTGGAAGCCAGAGGGTAGCATCATGTAACTTGTTCAATTACTCTCTACCTTATTTATTTGCTTTTTCTTTTTTGAGAATGTGTTGTAATTAAGTGGAGGAGAGGTGTAGGTTGTGTTCCTGGCACCCAACTCCCAGCCCCCAGCCGCTGGCCCGCTCAGCCACTGGTTGCTTGCTTATGCCCAAAATAATCACATGAGACTGTATTCATTTAAACTCTGCCTGGCCCATCATCACCACCCTCTTCTTGGCTAGCCCTCACCTCATAAACTAACCCATTATAAAAGTCTGTAAGTCACCACGTGGTGACTTACTGGAAAGGTCTAACCTGCATCCATCTGCAACGATGGCTCGTGGCGTCTGGCTCACTTCCTTCTCTCTTCCCAGAACTTCCTTTCTGTCTACTCCACCAATCTAAGGGCTGACCTATCTTACAAGCCAGGCGGAGTCTTTATTTAACCAATCAAAGCACAGAAATACAGAAGACCCTCCTACTCCAAGAATGGGTCTCTCCATGTAGTCCTGGCTGGCCTGGAATTTGCTATGTAGACCAGGCTGGCCTCAAACTCAGAGATCTGCCTGTCTCTACCTCCCAAGTGCTGGGATTAAAGTATGTGCTATGCCTTTAATCCCAGCACTTGGGAGGCAGAGGCAGTCAGAGCTGAGTTTGAGGTCAGCCTGGTCTACAGAGTGAGTTCTGGGATAATTAATGCTTCTTATAATAATGAACAAAGGTGACACCTTCCTGAATGCCACGCGAAATAATTGATGTTCATTGTGCTATGCCATTCATTTCTGGGTGGTCCATTCCATAGAGTGAGCTAACCAGGGTAGGTGAAGGATTCCCAAAGAGGGGGAGCCTACCAGAAGGAAGAGAGACGGGAAGAGATTAGGACAGTGGCAAAGGTCTGAAATTCAATTCTTATCCCAGCAGATAAACTGTTCTGCACACCTGAGGCCTCAGGTTGTCTTGAAAATTCGTGATTTCTCTAGATTTGGTTACATGCACAGCTATTGTAAATATGGCTGACCAGCATCAGACCATTAAGTGTCAGTATTTTTTTATGAGCCAGATTAATTTTCTTTTTTTAAGTATTATTTTTATTGAGCTATATATTTTTCTCCACTCCCCTCCCTTCCTCTCTCCTCCCCTTCTACCCTCTCCCATGGTCCCCATGTCCCCAGTTTACTCAGGAGATCTTGTCTTTTTCTACGTCCCATGTAGATTAGATCCACGTATGTCTCTCTTAGGGTCCTCTTTCTTGTCTAGGTTCTCTGTGATTTTGAATTGTAGGTTTTGTTTTTGCTTTATGTCTGAAGGTCACTTCTGAGTGAGTACATATTATTTGTCTTTCTGTGTCTGGGTTACCTCACTCAATATGCTTTCTAGATCCATCCATTTGCTTGCAAATTTCATTATTTTTTTCTGCTGTGTAGTACTTCATTGTGTAAATGTACCACATTTTCCTTATCCATTCTTCAGTCGAGGGGCATTTAGGTTGTTTCCAGGTTCTGGCTATGACAGACAAAGCTGCTATGAACATAGCTGAGCACATGTCCTTGTGGTACGATTGAGCATCCTTTGGTTCTAACCCAGAAGTGGTATTACTGGGTCTTGAGGAAGGTTGTTTCCTAATTTTCTGAGAAATTGCCACACTGACATCCAAAGGGGCTGGACCAGCTTGCATTCCCACCAGCAATGCAGAAGTGTTCCCTTTTCCCCACACCCTCTACAGCATAGGTTGTCATCAGTGTTTTTGATCTTGTCCATTCTTACAGGTGTAAGATGGAATCTCAGAGCTGCTTTGATTTGCATTTCTCTGATGACTAAGGATGTTGAACATTTCCTTAAGTGTCTTTCAGCCATTTTAGATTCCTCTGTTGAGAGTTCTCTATTAGAATTGTACCCCATTTCTTTTAGATTATTTGTTCTTTTGATGACCAAGTTTTTGAGTTCTTTGTATATTTTGGAGATCAGCAAGTGTCCACGTTTAAACTATACCAAAGCTTTTGCTCTGTTTTGGCATTTCCTGGTTATTTATCAGTGTATCAGGAGTTAGGTGAAAATATGAATATGGTTTGAATTCCTCTCTGCTGCTAAGAGTTCCTGTTGATGAATGTGTTGTCCCACTAATCATATCCTTTTTTTAAAAAAGGATTTTATTTTACTTTAATTATTTGTTTATGTGTGTGCCCATGTGTGTGTGGGCAGGTGCATGTAAATGCAGTACCAGTGGAGGCCAGAAGAGGGCATCAGATCCCCGGAGCTGGAGTTACAGGTAATTTAGAGTCTCTTCATGTGGATACTGGGAACTCAACTTGAGTCCTTTGCAAGAGTAATATGCTGTCTTAAGCCCTGAACCATCTCTGCAGCTCCTATTAATCTCTGCTTACTTTTTCTTTAGTGTGTGTGACCTTTTGAGATCACAAAAAGTACATGCATGCCATGAATCAGGTGGGGAGGTCAGAGGACAACTTTGTGTAGCCAGCTCTTTCCTCCCACCTTTGGTGGGTTCTGAGGACAGTGGTCAGGTCATTACACTTTCTCATCAAGAGTTTTTCCCACTGAGGCACCTTGCTGGCCCACTTGTTTCATGTTAAACATAGATGTTTTTCTGGGCTTCATCCTCCGGGTCTTCAGGTGACGAGCAATTCACCCGTGTACTCGTTCATTTGTTCTTTCAGCTCTGTCTGTCTGAGGCTTGTTTTCGCGCAGCCCAGGGCAGTGAGGAGTCCAGGGACCATCACTTCAAGGGGAGAACTGTAAGTGAGCCATGGTGTAAGGGAGTTAAAGAGAGTCAGGCTGGGCATGGTGGTACATGGCTTTAATCCCAGCCCTTGGAAGTAGAGTCAGGTGGATGTCCATGAGTTCTAGGCCAGCCTGGGCTACATAGTGAATTCCAGGACAGTCAGGACTATGTAGAGAGACCCTGCCTTAAAAAAAAGTCAACTACTTAGGAAATCACAGGGCACAATCATTAATGTCAC
Organism: Dicrostonyx torquatus; assembly: GCA_028555095.1. Taxonomy (NCBI): domain Eukaryota; kingdom Metazoa; phylum Chordata; class Mammalia; order Rodentia; family Cricetidae; genus Dicrostonyx; species Dicrostonyx torquatus. The sequence continues at coordinate 565,326 of JAQHUG010000416.1, forward strand.
CATCATTACTTGTTTTGCTGCTGCTGTTTTTTTTTTTTAAGATTTACTTATTCATTATGTATACAGTGTTCTACCTGCACGTACGTCTGCAGGCCAGAAGAGAGCACCAGATTTCATTTCAGATGTGAGTCACCATGTGATTGCTGAGAATTGAACTCAGGACCTCTGGAAGGGCAGCCAGTGCTCTTAACCTCTGAGCTATCTCTTCAGTCTATGCTACTAGTTTTAAGACTGGAAGACTTTCTGGGTGGGAATGGCACATGCCCTTATCCCCAGCATTCAGGAGGCAGAGACAGGCAGATCTCTGCGAGTTCAAGTCCAGCCTGGTCTACAGAGTGAGTTCCAGGATAGGCTCCAAAGCCACAGAGAAACCCTGTCTCAAAAACACCAAAAAAAAGGAAAGAAAGACTTATCATGAGGGAAATTTAGGCTATACATTTTCTTGACGTCACAAGTGTATTTAAGAAATTGATTTCATTTCCCTCTATGTTGAGAGATAATTAGGAGAGTAGTGTTGAGGCAGGTTGGCAGAACAAGATACCCCAGGCTGGGTGGCTGGGTCAGTAGGGCTGTCATCTCCCACACATCCCAGAAGATGGAAATCTAAGGTAACAGTGCACTGGATTCGTTTCCCTCATACTTCCCTTGCAGTCACAATGAGGAGTGAGTGACTTGGGAAGGGACTGTGACCTGAATTGAATTTGGATCCTTTTCTCCCTGTGACAAAACATCCAACGAGAAACTTCTGGAAGGAAGGGTCTGAGTATGGTATATATACAGTCTGAGAAGGGGTAGTATGGTAGCAGGCATCTCCCTGGCAATTAGAGTGGGTGGCTTGGGCTGCTCACCCATCACCTCAGTCTTCTGGGTGCAGGAATCAGAGCATGAACAGGAAGAAGTGGGGTCAGGCTATAAAACTTCATGGTCTGCCCTCAGTGGTCTACTTTCTCCAGGGAGGCTTAATTTCTACAAGGTTCCAGAACTTGCCAAAACAGTGCCACTAACTGAGGACCAAGTATTCAAATATGTTTGACAAAGGGGACATTCCATATTCAAAATGCAAGGTGTGTACCCTTCTCCTTGTGCTTTCTTTTCTCTGCTCTGTGCCGACTCGTTCCTTCACTCACTCAAATACTAGATCATTCCTTCACTCACTCATGTATCCATTCATTCATTCATCATCTACTCACTCCCTGACGTGCTCATTCGTTCATTCTCTCACCCATTCATTTCAACATGCACTTATTGTCTCAGCTTTGCCTCCAATATAGTCTTAGGAGCTGGGATGATTGAGTGACAATAAGAAAACAGGAGCTGGGGAGGTGGCTCAACTGCTAAAGTGCTTGCTTTTCAAACATAAGGACCTGAGCTTGACACCCCAGAACTTATGTAAAAACAGGGCTCCATGAGCATGTGCCTGCAATCTAGGTGCCGAAGAGGAAGAGATTGTAGAATCCCTGGCTAGCTATTCTAGATGAATCAGTGAGCTCCATGTTCAGTGAGAGACCCCATCTGGAAAAACAAAGTGGAGAGTGTTTCAGGAAGGTGTCTTATGCTGCTCCACATCCACTGAGAAAATAGTATGCTTATTACTTTAAAACACCAAAGCAAATAAACTAAATAGTTTTCTTTAATTTTATCCTTTATATTATTATTTTATGTGCATACCTGTTCTGTTTGCATGTATGTTTGTGCACCACATTCATGCCTAGTGCCCATGGAGGACAGAAGAGGATTGAAATGACAGATGGTTATGAGTCATCATGTGGGTGCTGGGAATTGAACCTGGGTCCTTTGGAAGCCAATGCTCCTAACTGCTGAACCCTCTCTCCAGTCCCATAGGTACATAAATTAATTATAAAGTTTCGGGGAGTAGAGAGTGCTATGAAAAAATAATAATAGGGCTGTGGGGAGCGAGTGCTGGGCTTGTGGGTACAATTATTTTAAGTAGGGTCAAGAGATTCATCATTGAAAAGGTGGCATGAGGACCTGGATATGAGGGGAGCTTGCATTCCAAGCCAGAGAGAATGTCCAGGGCTGAGGCCTTGAGGTAAGAACTTCCTGCTGAGAAGGTGGGAGAAGAAGAAGCTGTGCGGAACCTTGAGGGCGATGGGGAGGCCAGTAGCCTCCATCCTGAGCACAAGAGGGCATCACTGGGATGCTGACAGCAGGAGAGGTGGGGTCTATTTTCTAAGTTTAGTTTCATCTATAGTAGCGTTGAGTAGATGTCAGGAGATTAAGGACAAAGGCAGAGAGACCTGCAAGGAAGCAGCTGGGGTGATGGGCATGAGAGAAGCAGGCTCACACTAGAGCATTAACTGTGGATGTTCTGAGAAACTTCTGGATTCTGGGACGTTTTGACGAGCTAATGGGACAATCTGATAGATTGTGTGCCTTGTCAATAAAATAGTCTAAGGAAAAGGGATGGCTGCTGCATCGGCAAGAATGGCGGCTAAGTGTTTGTTGGTTTGGTACAAGATCCACTTAGTGATAAGGTGTGGTTCTCGTTGGGCTGGTGCCTGTATGTCAGAGGAACCGACCTGCAGCTGTTGGTGCCTGTGTTCTATCTATTCTGGCTTAGAGGAGGGAGAAGAGGATGGATTTGGACCATGAGGGCAAGCACGTTACCTGAGAACACACTTCTGCTCACCTCTGTCAGCTGCTGTAACCTATCAAGTCCAGGAATATTTTTTGTTTTACATTTAATGCTTCTGAAAACATTTTTTAAAATTTATTTTATATGGGCATACATACACACACAGCATCTATGTGGAATTCAGAGGACAACCTGCAGGAGTTGGTACTTTCCTATAACTAAATGGGCTCTGGGGGCCAAACTCTGGTCATTCTGTTTGGTGCCAAGAGCCCTTATCCACTAAGCCACCTTACCAGGTATTTAATACTATTTAAAATGGACTCAAACTTAAGGGAAGTTGGGAGTAGAGTGCCCAGATTTTATCTAGCTTAAACCACTGCCGTAGGTTACACCTCACCCTAATTTTCTACAGAGAGGGACAGCCTCGGGCTTAATCTCAGTGCTTCCATCAAAGCAAGCAGCTGATATGAAGGTATTCCCACTTGCTGCCTGGTTCAGTCTGGTAGCTCTGAAGGCTTTCATCTAGAAACAGGCATCACGTTTAAACACACACTTGTCATGAGTCTTTAAAATCCTCTTGGTCTGGAATGGTTTCACACATGCTCCTTGGCTTTCAGGACCTTGACTCTTTGTAGGTCACAGGACAGTTTTTGCAGAGCATCCTTCTGCCTGGGGTACACATTCTGATGTTAGGGTCAGGCTGTACATCTTTCCAGGAAGAGTCACAAAGAATGCTGTGTTCTCTTTGCAACCCACTGGTGGCTTGCTTACTGACAGCCTTACTTCAGCCACACAACAGAGCAGAGTCTGCAAATCAGGTTGCTCTTTCTTCCAGGATTATTTGTGGGAGGGACATTGAGGCTGTGAATGTCCTACTTATCTAGCTATATGTATGTGTCTCTGTTTATCATCTCTATCATCTATCTACCCACCTATCATCTATCTATCACCTCTATCTATCACATCTATCTATAAATCTATCTATAAATCTATCTATCTATTTGTCTTATATTTCTATTTATCATCTGTCTATCTCTGAATCATCTATTAACTGTCTGTTTATGTTGTTCCCTGTTTGGTCCTTAGCATGTTCCATTAAAAATTTGTGCCAACAATTAAGGGAGGGTTATTTTAGAAACTCTTTTGATTAAGTAAAAATTACACCTGTAATCCCAGCACTCAGGAGACTGAGGCAGGAGGATGACAGGTTAAAGGCTAGCCTGGGTTACATAACTAGACCCTGTCTCACAAAACCAACTAAGACAGGATTTGAGCATCAGGGTAGGGGCCATTCTTTCCTCTCCACACAATAGGGGTGAAATTGTTTTCTCCAGCTGGGAGGAAACTGCACCATGACTGAGGAGTTCATAGCTAGAAGTGAAAGTGGCCGCTGTGTTGAGTTCTCATTCTGTGGAGTTGGCATTGCTTGCTTGGGGTTCCATTTATGTTTTCTTATTTCTGCCATGTATTGAGAACTTGTTAAGCCATTGACTGTGGGAAGCTTTTCACTTACTGTGGAGGAGCATTTCCCTGGTTTATCTCCCATTCAACTCATTATGGATAAATATTTTTTTGAACCAATGAAGTTTAATTTCTAAGTACAGAGGGCTGTACAGGGGAGTCCTACATGAGAAATCTCTTTGTGTGCATGGTGATGATTCCACTCTGTGAGGAAGGCACTAGTATTCATAGTGTTTTAAGATTTATCTGTAGTTTTATTTATGTGTGTGCATCTATCACATGTGTGGGTGCCCAAGGAGCCCAAGAGAGGGTGTCAGATCCTTTGAAACTGGAGGCACAGGTGGTTGTGAGATGCCTGATATGGGTGCTGGGAACCAAACTTAGGTGCTCTAGAAAAAACAACAAGCACTTTAACTGCAGGGCTGCCCCCTACTCCAAGAGAATATTATCATATCCATCTACAGAGAAGCA
>JAQHUG010000416.1:574918-602209 GCA_028555095.1 Dicrostonyx torquatus
GGGGGCAACTTTGGCTTATGTTACTGGCTTTGACCTGTATCGGTAAATCCTAGTCTGGATTCCCTCCTGCAGATGTCCCTGGGTTGGAGTTGGACCTGGAAAGGTTTCTGGTTCTGACCTACTGCCTGGGAGGTTCTAGGCTCAGGTGCACCTGAACCCGCAGAGGACCTGCTTATTTCCTCAGAGGTCTCAGACTCATGCTGGGACCCAAGTGGTTCTAGGTTCCTGCTTATTCCCTTTGATGTCCCAAACCAATGCCTGAACCCACAGAGGACCCAGCTCAGGTCTACTCTCTCTGAGGTCCCAGACTTGCACCTGGCACCTCCATGATCTCTGGTTCCTACCTATTCCCTCAGGGGACCCAGGTTCATGTGCGCCCAGGCTGGCAGAGGTCCTGGCTCTGGCCTAGTTCCTGGGAGGTCCTAGAATTTTGCCCAGACCCACTAGGCTTAGGTCTACTCTCTTGAAGGTTCTGGATTCACATCCGAACCGTCAGCCATCTCTGGCTCTGGCTCACTCATTCAGCAGTTACTCCCTCGTACCTGTTCTGATGGAGATCGTTGGCTCTGGATCTGGTCACTGGGTCAATCCTGTTCCACTCGTGACCCGAGACTGGTTTTGCATCTTGGCTTCTGCCCCATGTTGTCTTCTATAAGTGGAGCAAGTGTGCTCCTCTTCTATTGCTGATATCAGGGGTTATCATACTTTTTCCATACTAGGCCTGATAGGAAATATTTTAGGTTTTGAAGGCCACACAGTTTTCCACAAGTACTACATTCTGCTACAGGAGTAAGAAAGCTACAACCAATATGCAAATAAATTGGTGTTTCTATATTCTAGTGAAACTTTATTTACAAAATACGGTGGAGGGTCAGGTCACCCCTGAGTGTAATATATTTACTCCCTTTCTATGGCCCTGACATCTGTCAATAATGAGGGCCGACTTCCTGCACCTGTAGCTACAGGGGTAGGCACCTTAGCTGAGTGAGTCCATCAGAGAGTTGGTGTGTGGGGAGGGAGATGTACAAGGGTGACCAAATGACTGGGGAAGGTGAGGAGTGGAATGCATGAGATAAGATTGTAGGTGCTTTTGAACTAAGTCACACCAGGTCTGAACTCAACTTGTACCCTTAGGTTCCCTGTATGCCTGTGCATTCATCTATTTTGAAATGGCAGTCTAGATTCAGCATACCCCCACTGTTCAGACTTACCATTCCCTGGAGGACTGTCCCCACTGTGTGATGAGACACATGGCCTCCCAAACACTGAAGAGACTAGATCAGGAGTATCTAGACCCTGCAATAAGGAAGGGGCCCCTCCAGCTTGGGATGGCTATCGGCAAGATAGACTGCATGCTTCTCTGCAGATGGTGCTTGTGTTCTGCTTGGGCGTGGATTCAGCATGGCCAGGAGGACAGCCCCCTCTCCCTAAAGCATTATTTCAGCATTCGGCTGTGGACAGCTCCTTGCTGTTTGCCCTGAGGCGCCTTTCCCTGCCCAAAGAGAGCCCAGCATCCCAAGGAGGCCTGGGAGGTTGGGGATGACCCACCATCACCATCAGTGCAGGATGGAAGTTGGTGGGTAAGTGCCAAGATTCCCCAAGATCTCCAGAGGTTGCCCTGAAAGGCTAAGCCCTAGTGCAGAGGTAACCAGCTTGGTACCACATACAGGGTCTTTCTTTCCCTACCTCACTGCCTTATTCTCCAAATCCTGTCCCCGGGAGCACCTCCAAGTTAACTGCACCCAAGCCCACTTCTCAGACTTGGTGTTGAGAGTCCCAAACTAAAGAGGTCTCCAATTTGAAAGCCTTGCTTAGTTTATAAGCTCTAACTCCATGGGACTTACAGATACAGGGGATGCCAGCAATGAAAGGGTCACTAGAAACATGGGGGAGCAGAGACAGGAGGTTCAGGAGTTCAAGATCACCTGGGACACCTAATGGAAACCTATCTCCAACAACAAGAAAGTTGTCCTAGAGATTCTGAGCCTCATGTGGCTAGGGCGTTTGGAATATCCAGATCCGAATTCTGGCTATTTCATTCAGACTCCTTTGCCTCGCTTCCCATTTGTAAAATGTAAACTGAGGCAAGTCTCCTGTGCCTTAGTTTTCCTGTTTATAGAATGGAAAACCACCGTCTCTGTCTCTTAACTGTCATGAAGATGGAGGAGCAAATGCAGTCTCTAAACATGCCAAATACTCTCCAAATATGCTGAACATTTGTATGTTTCTTGATTTGGATATGTGTTTTGTGCATGTGCATGTGTGGGCTCCCACATGCTGTCTTTTGTTTGCTTTCATTTCTGAGACAGGATCTTGTGTATCCCCAACTGACTTTCAACTTGTTACATAGCTGAGGATGACCTCAAGCTTCTGATTCTTCAGATGCTGAGGTCGAAGGTGTGAGGCACCACACCTCATTTAAGCAGTGCTGGGGACTGAACTTGGAACCTTATAAGCCACATCCCAGTCTCTAGTAGTAAGTAGATTTTCTTTGTTTTTCTCTTAGCCTTCCTTCTTCAAATGCAGCTTCTCTGCTCAGAAGTTTGGATAATAAGCAAACTCTTAATTGTATGATATTAGATTTAAAACTTTGGAGTCCACCAAGGGATTCAATGGAAGGAGGAAACATTGTTGAATGATGTGTGTGTGTGTGGTCCCCTTCTGCTTCATGACATTTCCCAAGGCTACTATGCTCTTGAGATTTCTCCCTGACCCTTGTGAATTCTTCATAGGGGTAAGGATGTTATAAAACAGTGTTTCTCAACCTGTGGATTGTGACTCCTGGAGTTACATCTCAGCTATTTACATTATGATTCATAACAGTAGCAAAATTACAGTTAGAAGTAACAATAAAAATAAATTTATGGTTAGGGGTCACCACAACATGAGGAACTGTATGCAAAAGTCGCAGCATGGGAGATTGACAACCACTGGTAAAAGACAAGGGACTGCTTGCTGGAAGAAGTCTAGGCAGAGTCTAAGCTGTAAGCCTGTAGTCAATGTCCTTGCCACTTACAGGACACGTGCATGGACATCTCCCACTGCTGCACTGCTGCAGCTGCCTGCCTTTACCTCACAGCGCAGTCCGTTCTACAGCTACAGCCCTGACTGCCCTCGCAATGTAGGTCGCCTATGGGGAATTAGCTCGCTGCTGTTTCAGACAGAAATGGAACTTAATGGCTTCTGTTTTACTCTGCCATGCAGTGCTGAGGGGCATTTTTAATGACTGTGAAGACGGGGAGGGGCTGGCAAGCGTTACCTCCCGGGCCCCTGTTTTTTTGCATTTGATTAATGTCTATGCACTGAGTTGTCCCTGGGTTTTGGAAGCAGCCTGTGCCTTTGGGCCTGACACTTCCTCGTGGAACAAGTGCCACCTGAAACCCTTCCTATCACCAGCACCATCCAGTGGGCAGTGCAGGGGTGAAAGACTGTTTTACTGTTTCTGTTCACACTTAAGACCCAGGAATAAACAAGTAGGGGGTCATTTTCTTCAGCTGCAAAATTTCTTTCTCGTTGAAGCAAAACAAACAAGTTGTCACTCAAATGGTGGAGGGATGCCCAAGTCGGAGATCTGGATACAGGAGGTGCCTGTGTCTTTGCAGAAGTTTCTGGAAGATGGAGTGGGGTTGGAGGGTGTCTCTGCTCCTCCATGTTCTCAACACTATCCTCACAGCAAGGGTCCTAGAACTAAGTTAGCCACATCTTTAACTTTTTTACATCTACTAATTTATTTACTTTTTTTTGTGTATGTGTGTGTCCAAGTGCCACAGGGCATGTGTTAAGGACAGAGGGCAACCTTGGGTGTCAGTTCTTATCTTCTACCTGTTTGAAAGAGGACCTCTTCTGTTTTTCTGCCTTGAACTCCAGGCTAGCTGGCCCATGAGCTTCTGTGGGGATTCTCTTTTCTCTGACCTCATCTCCCCAGAGAAGTGCTAGAATTGCAGATTCACCCACTTTTATATGGGTGCCAGGCAACCCGACTCAGGTCCTAATCCTTGCTTTACCTGTTGACCCAGCTCAATAGCCTGTGATGGATGTTTGTCATTGGCACCCAATGTATGAGCTTGTACACAGCTGCTCGTGGGAGGGTACCCTGAGCCTTCTTAAGATTGTCTACAGAAAGCCCTTGGTGACCAGTTTTTTTTGGAAAAAGACGTGACCCCTCAGGTTATCGTCTCTGAGCTATACCTGGGCAGAGACTGAGGCAGCACGGAATTCATTCTGCACCCCTACTGCTCTTCTGTGGGCAGAGCTGATCAACATGGCATTCTGTGCAGGTATTTGTCTTCCCTGTAGCCTCAGGAATGATGGAAAGAGACAAGACTCCTTCTCCTCCCTTCTCCAAACCCAGCACAGGTGGCATTACAGCAGACCGAGCTCCCAAGTCAGTTGTGCAGGTGTGAGCATTGCAAAGCGAGCACAGGGGTCTGAAAATGCTGTATGAGACTAGCTCTGTTGCTATAGCAAAAAAACAAACAAACAAACTGAGTCCAGAAGCTTGATTTAGCGGGCATTTTTAGACACTGAAAACCCAAGATCAACCAGTGAGGAGCCTCTTGCCTGCATCCCAACATGGCATCATGGTGGAATTGTGTGTGGAAGGCATACGCGTTACGTGGCAAGGCAGGAAGCCTGAGGGATTCAGAAATCAGGCTTGCTAATCTTTGAGACAGCTCGCTACATGAGAACAACTGGGGTCCTTATGACCTAACCACCTTCCACTTAGCCCCTCCTCTTTAAAGACCCACACTTCTCAACACTGGCACAACAAGGGACCCACCTTCCAAAACACAAACTTTGGTAGAAATCCCCATCAAAGCCAATGCAGTGGGTCATCTCTCCCAGGACTACTGCAGCTGCGGATGACAGTGGTTTGGGCTCAGCCACCTTTTGGCTTTGTCATTATCTAGCAGGAAAGAAGGACAACCTCCAACACAGTAAGGGAAGGGCTTGTTTGAAGGTCTCCAGTTATATAAAGGCTCTTGGCCACCTCCCACGAGCATCTGAGGCCAGGAGTGTCTATGCCTGTTAGCTCTGAGGCTGTTCCAGGAATCTATTGAGATGTGGGGATCAGGGTTTTCATCCCAGCCTCCTGATCAGATAAAGTTTTTCTTTAGACAAGTCCTGTCCAAAGAGCTGCAGAACAGCAGGATAGGGAGATGTGTATATGAGAGATAGATGGATGGATAGATGGATGGATGGAGGGAGGGAGATATTTCCCACGTGATCTCCTTCTCACTTGATGTGCTTCTTGCTCAGGGCTGTATTTCTTTGGCTTATTTTAAACATTCCCAGACAAAGCAAGGACTGATTTTTCAACTCCTGTCATCACAGTGGTGACAGATAAAGATTTCTCAGCACTCGGGTCCCCTGGGGAAACTCCCCAACCTGGAAAGCAGTATTGAGCTCTTGCTGGCTCTAAAGGGATGGTGTCAGCGGATCTGTCTCAGCTAAGTCTCTTTCTCGCCTCCTCCAATGCTGAGACCACACAAGACTGTGCGTGTCAAAGGCTTCAGTGCTTAGAGCCCAGACTTGTTATTTTCCTACCTAAGACCACCTGTCACCAATGACTTCCTTGTCTTGAGAGACGGTGCATTCCCTACCCCTAAGACTGGGCAAAGGATATTACTTCAGGTATCCTAGAGGCTCACAAAAGACTGAAAACAACCCAGCAACTGTGGGAGTCTGACTTGCCACTCTCCGTAGCCTCAGCCTTGACACGGTCCAGTATTATCTGAGGGGCTCTCCACTGGGGATTCCCTCCACCAGATTTTCCTGTGGGCATTTTCTTGATTTTTTAAATTGGAGTAGGAGAACCCAGCCCACTGTGCCACTGCTCACCCTGACAGGTGGGCTTGGGTTATGGAAGGAGCACAAGCCAGAGAGAGCGACCCAGTAGCTAGCGTTCCTTCCTAGTTTCTGCTTCAAGCTCCTGCTCTGACTTCCCTCAATGATAGTTTGTGTCACAGAAGTGTCAGCCAAACAAAGCTTTCCCTCCCCAAGTTGCTTTGGTCAAACTGTTTACAAGAGAAAGGCAAACTAAGGTACCGTTATAAGAGTCTTTACCAGCCATGGCAGCACACGCCTCCAATCCCAATGCTCAGAGGGCAGAGGCAGGTGGATCTCTATGAGTCTGAGGCCAGCCTGCTCCAGATGATGAGTTCAGAACAGTCAGGGCTACACAGTGAGACCCTGCCTCAAAAATATGCTGGGGGGGCACTGGAAAGATGGTTCAGTAGTTCAGGCTCCAACACCCATGTAAAAAGTTAGGCATGATGATGTCTTTAATCTCAGCTCCAGGAAGCCTGAGTCTGAAGGGTCCACAGAGTTGTTCAGCTTCTGGGAGTCCCGAGTCCCACTGAGAAGTCCTGCCTAGGCCAACAAGGCAGGGGGCTACTTGAGACTGACATCTGAGGTTAGTCTCTGGCTTCCACATGCATGCATGTGTGCATGCACTCCTCCCAGAGGTGTTCTGAGTGCAATTGCAGTGATGGTACAGGTGCCTGATGCTCCTGTGTGTGTTAGCTTAAACTGTTAGTTTGATGCAATCTAGACTCATTCCAGAAGAGAATCTCAATGAGAGACTGGTCTGTGAGCATGTGGGTGGGGACTGTCTTGTTTACATTGAGGTGGCAAGACCTACCTGTTGTGGTGGGTGGCATTATTCCTTGGGTTTGGGTCCTAGACTGACTAAATGGGGGGATGGGATGCTGGTCATAAGCAAGCGTGCATGAATTCATTGCTCTCTCTCTCTCTCTCTCTCTCTCTCTCTCTCTCTCTCTCTCTCTGTGTGTGTGTGTGTGTGTGTGTGTCTGGCTGCATTAAATCCCTGTCATGTTTTGGGGGTTGAGTTAGTCACCAGAACAGTGAGAAATGGCTGTAAGGTTTGTAATTAGAAGCTCAAGGGAGGAGCTGATTAAACACTCCACCAAGGACAAGCCTTGTCTCCCAGGGCTTCACATGCTGGTATCTGGGTCCCCAGCACAACCACACTGAAGGGTGCACACTTTAAATGAGTGAGAAGTGATTAGCCTATAGACGCCCCATCCAGGAAATGGGTGAATAACTATCTCATGAATGTGTCTCAGAGGTCAAATCACCTGATTAATTCTCACGATGGTAAGAAGGGCTGCTGTGACATGTGCTCAGCTACTTTTGCATACAGCTGGCCCCCTTTCCATTCTTCTGCCCTGAGTGGACTGGATCAGATCTCCTCAGATACATACTGTGTGAACTTCCAGCTGACACTGTGAGCCAAACAAAACCTTTTTTCTTGATAAAGCATCCAGTTGAAGCCATTCTGTTATAGTAACAAAAACAAAAAATCATCCAAGATAAAGGTGATGATGATGGAATTAGGAGCTCAGCAAGGCGTCAAGACACACCTGCCTGAGGCTGCCAGGATGGAGAAGAGAGATGGTGGGAGAGCTCATGATCTAAGTTCTCTGTGGAGAGTGAAGCTCAGGGCTCCTTGCTGGGCAGGAGCAGGGCCCATATAGGAGACACAGCTTCCAGAGGGAGGGGACATGTTTCTCATCCCTACCAGGATACCCAGTTGTCTGAGCCATCCTCATATGAGTTAGCAAGGGGGGTTGGGTACCAAAGAGCAGAGTGTTGTCAGGTGTCTCTGAAGGCAAAGGATGTTGTCTGAATGGGCCTCCATCCATCCTTCCCTCACTAGCTTGTCTTCTGTCCCCATACCCCGCTTCCTCCTAATTGCTAACAACACAGGCACCAGGGCTCTTGGCTGTGACTCTGCATCATAACTGCCTTCTCTCCCCAGCAGAGAGACAAATGAAGCTACAATTTTGGTGTGACTTTGATTTCGAAATTGGATTCTGTCCCGCAATAATACACCTCAGATCTGCGGCCCTCCCTTTAGGACGCCACTTTGTCCCCTCCTGTCGGCAGACAGATGGGAGCCCTGCAGAAGAAACCTGAAGATGCAGGATGAAATTGCACGGGAGGGGCTTTTTCTGCGGTAGTGAATTATTCAGGCCTTCTAATGGCTTACCCAGCGCCAGGCCTGCCTTCTGCCCAGCAAGCGCTGTCCACAGTGCTGAATATGGCTTTAGCTACCTGGCTCTGTTGGGGAGAACTTGCTATGGCCCTGAACTGTCCTAAGAGGCTCAAGGGGACAAGAGGGCAGCTGTAAATCAGTTGGATCTGGGAGGGAAGGAGCAAAGGAAAGAGAAGGTGGAGGGGTGAGGGGAGGAGGTGCCTGGCCTGCCCTGCCGAGGGGGAGCTCTCCCACAGACTCCAGGTTTTGATTGCTCATTTGAGTTCTCTAGCTTAGAGCTTGCTGCTGACTGCAGTGAGGCCTGTGGTCCTTCCATAGGACCTTATTATAGATTCACAACCACATGGAACCCCTACAGAAGAGCTTTGGAAGCTGGGCATTGGTTAACAGGCTGCTCTGTTACTGACTTGCAAGCGAAGTGGGACAAGTCCCAGGTTCTACCAAAGATGGTTGTGAGAGCAGAACCAGGCCAGCAACAGAGGTCCCAGTGCTGAGAACCAGTGCTTTGTCGGTGAGCCACTCTGATGACTGTGTGCAGGCTGTGATCCTTCCCAGCCTCAGTTTCCTTTTCTGTAAAATGGAAGTGGAAGTCATTCTAGGGTTGATGAGATGGCTCAGGGGCTAATGGCGATTGCAGCCAAAACTGATGACCTGAATTTGATCCCTGGAACCCACAGTGGAGAGACAGACGTGACTCCTGCACGTTGACCTCATACGTCCACATGCATATCATTACACATGTGTGCTCATACATACTAATAACAAAGAAAATAATTTGTAACTGTAGTGTCCCACATAGATGAGTTAGCAATGTTTGTATGACACACAGTCAGGGCCAACAAGCCAGGCTCAGCACCCCGTGTAATTGAACATACCCCAGAGAAAGTTTTTCTCTCAAGGAAACAGTCCACACTTGCCTCCCAAATCCATCCTTAGAAATCAGAGAGATGAGGTCAGCATGGGGACAGAATGAAGGGTGCTTGAAAGTTGATCTGGTTGGGCTATCTCAGATCTTTCTTTGCTCTTCTTTGTTTAATGCAGAGATAACAACAAATCCAATTGCCAACAGCTCTACTGGAAAAAAAATCAATGTTCAGGGTGTCCTGTCAGACAAAACACCTGCCTGACTCACCTCCTGCTAAGGTTGACTAAAGTTGGTGTGTGTGTGTGTACACGCGCGTACACAAATTCAGCCCTTCACCTTGCCGACTTGTAAGTGATTTTGGAGTCTAACTTACTGCAGGGGTGTCAATAGCTGACCATTATCAGCTGTCAGGTAGACACCTATATCCATGTGGGCCAGACATGTGTCACCTTCACCCTGCAGTCTGAAATCACTCAGGACAAATATACAAAACCACAGTGGTACAGATAGCACAGCGACAGGGAGTCACTTCTGCCTCCTGTCAGCGTTGATGTCTATCCCAGGCCTTTTAAAGGAATTTGAGGCCAGAGAGAAGGCAGGAAGGGTAGAGGGGAGAGAGGTGGTCTGAGCAGAGCTGTGAAAATGTAATGAGACATGAGGCTGGGTCTCCAGGGATGAGGCTGGGCCCAGTGAGTTTAAAGAAGCCAGGATTCTCGAGTCTGAGTTTCCAAAAGAGGAGATTTTTACCTCTTTCTGAAAAGTGAGGTAGAAATACTTTCCTCTAGAATTTTCAGTCTTCCAAAATCCCTGTGACATCCTAGTATTGACAGAGCATCCTTTTCTCTCCCTTCCCCCCTCCTCCCTCTTCCCTTTCTCTTATTCTTTTGTTAATTTTGAGACAGAGTCTCATGTATCCCAGGCTGGCCTCAAACACATCATGTGGCTGAGGCTAGCCTTGAACTCCTGACCTTCCTGACTCTTCCTCCAACTGAGACTGCATTGGAGATGCCACAGTATCTGCCTGCTTCAATGGTTTCTTAGTTCTCACTTCCCATCTCCAGAAGTTCCAAGGCTTGTCCAACCACCTTCACCTTGGCTTTGGATCAAGTTTGACATCTGGAGCAAGAGGTGTGAGTTTGACACTGTTGTCACTCTGGCTGGATGGGGAGGGCCATCTTCCCTTGGGTTCCCACATCCCACCTGTAGCCCTGCCTTGTCCGCATCTGCTGTGGCAATGGAAGGGTTCCGTCACTATGGCTCCGTCACTATGGCTCCGTCACTAGGGCTCCGTCACTAGGGCTCTATCCTAGGCTCATACTGCTGTGGCAATGGAAGGGCTCCATCACTATGGCTCCGTCACTATGGCTCCGTCACTAGGGCTCTGTCCTAGGTTCAGTCTTGCACTTGGCTTCTGTAGGCAGAAGTTACTTTCCCACCCGCCATTTCCCAAAAAACAACGTGGAGGCGTTAATATTAATTATAAATCCTCAGCCAATAGTTCAGGCTTGTTACTAGCTAACATTACATTTAAACTAACCCCTATTTCTTATCTACACTCTGCCACGTGGCTTGGTACCTTTTCTCAGTGTGGTTTGCCATCTTGCTCCTCTCTGGCGACTCCTGACTCCACCCTTCTTCCTCCCAGCACTCTCAGTTTGGCTCTTCTGCCAAATCTTATCCTGTCCAGCTATTGGCCAGTTAGCTGCTTATTAAACCAATCATAGTGACATATCTTCACACAGTGTAAAAGACTATTTCACAGGCTTTCTTTCTTTTCCCCCACCCTCTCTCTCTTTCATCCCATCTCTCCATTTTCTTTTATTAGCATATATCCACTATGTGAGGATTTTATAAACTTTCATTTATTTTTGTCTGTATGTATCTGTGTGCAAGAGTGCAGGTACCACAGGTCCAGATGAGGGCACAGGCTCCAGTGAGACTAGAGTTACAGTCGTAAATCAGCTCATGACAGTGCTGGGAGTGGTGCAGGAGAATTGTCTGTATTCTGTCAATAAACGCTGATTGGCCAGGTAGGAAGTATAGACAGGAAAACCAGACAGGAAGTAGAGGTGAGAAGAGGAGAATTCAGGGAAGCAGGAAGCTCCCTCGGCACTCCTGCCCAGAACACTGAAGAAGCAGGATGTGAGCTGCCCCGCTGAGAAAGGTACCAAATATGTGGCTAACATAGATAAGAACAATGGGTTAATGTAAGTTACAAGAGCTAATAAGAAGCCTGAGCCAATGGGCCAATCAGTTTATAATCTAATGCAGACTCTCTGTGTGATTTTTCTTTGGGGCTTGCTGGCTGTGGGGTACCGGGTGGTACAGAAACCCCAACTAGCAGGCCCTAATGTTACATGGGCGCAAACTCGATCCTCTGCAGGAGCAGCGTCTCCACCCCACACGGAGGTTTCATAGTGATGTCTCCACACACATAGTCTGTATGGACCACATCCCTCTCCTTCCTTTCCTTCACAAACAGTGTGCAACTTCCATCTATGTATTTATCGGCCATTTCTGATTCTTCCTTTGCAGTTTCCATTCAGGTCCTGTGAATGAACTGAATTAATTAATTGAATTAATTAAAGCACTTGTTCTTTTGCATTGATATTTCCATTTTTATATATTCTAGATATGAAACCCTTGCCAGATATGTAACTGGCAGAGACTCCCCCATCCTGTGAGCTTTTAAACTCTGTACAGTGTCATCTGTCAGTTCTTGTTATTGTTTGCTGAGTCTCAGGAGCCTGTTCAGAAAGGGCTTGCTATGTCTAGGTCTGGAAGCAACTTCCCTCATTTTGGTCCTGTGGTTTTTGAGCTGCATTTTGAGCAGAGTGAGAAGGGATCTTGGGTCCTTCTACATGTGGAGCTCCAGGTTCCCCTGCAGGTCATTCTCCTCCCCTCCCTCTTCTTCCTTCTCTCCCCTCCTCTTTTCCTCTGCTCTTCTTCCTCCCCTCTTCCTCCTTTTTCTCTTAGACAAGGTCTTATTTTGTATCTCAAACTGTCTAGAACTTACTATATATCCCAGGAGACTGGCCTTGAACTCACAGAAATCCTGCATCAGCCTCCTGGGTGCTCTCACTGTGGTTGTGAGGTACCATCCCTGGTTTTCCCAGCACCATTTCCTGCATTGGCTTAAGGCCCCAGGGATTTGGCCTTTTCTACAGTCTCTGACTTTAATTTCCTCCCCTCCCAGCAGCTCTCTGAGCTCTAGCCCCAAGCCTTTCTATGCTCTCTCTTTTCTCCTCCCACTAACCCTGAAATAGAAGGCTGCTTTCTGCATTCTCGTCTGCTGGATTTGGCTTCCCTCATCCATAGACAAAGATTAGGGATGAACGTTCCTCTGTTTGTGTTCTTGGTGTGTGTCCTAACCCAAAAAAATCCATCAGTCTGGGCGGCTTGCCAAATACTATTTCATTTTGGGTCTCGATTTGTAAAGGTTAACCATTTTGAAAGAGGAAAAGAAAAATAGAGTGTGTGCATTCCAGGGTAAACAAATGAATCCTTCTTTAAAGACTGGAGACATGGCCTACCGAAATAATGCAGGTCAACCTCAGAAGCATGTCAACAAAGGAACAAGTGGCGGCTGGCTTGAGGGGAAATCAATTTGTAGAAAAAAAAATCCACATGAATCTTTAAACCGAGTTCCAGTTCCACTTCAAGTCACAAGCGTGAGTTCGTCTTTGGCTCTGACCTTGACATTTATTCTCTGGCTCGTTTCTGTATGATCTTGGGAGTCAGACAGGGTCTCCCTAGTTCAGCAAGTGCTAGGTGATGGCCTTGGCACACCGGTCCGTGCCCCCCCCCCCCACTGCACCTGTTTGTGAGGCCCATGCTGCCAGAATCCTGGTTTACAGATGTGCCTGCAGAGGCGCAGAGCCCCACATGTTAGGAAAAACAAGCAAACAAGCAGAGCTGTAGCCACTGAGCTGGGGACGTCCACTCAGGACCACTAGTCGTCCTGTGTCCCCCTCCCCCCGTCCTTCCCTGCCCTGAGCAGTGCGTCTGTCCCCAGCACACGGGTGGCACTCAGATGATAGCCCGCGGCAGAGAGGAGTCCTTGTTCAGAAAAGTAAAGCTCTGGGCACAGGCTACTTTCCGTTTCAATGATGGCTCGGCTTTGTTCCTCTAGTAGGGGACCTTTTCTCTTTGTTCCCTATTCACCCCTTTTTTTATTTCCAAAGAATCACCATCTTTACCTCTGTGGAGACTGGGGGGATTAGCCCAGCCTTTGCAGCCTCTTGTTTCTGTAGTAACTCCTCCCGATATTAATAGTAACAGTGACCTTATTTACGATTTTAAGAAAGAACACAGGAGGGTATCTATGAAAAATCTATAACTAGCCTCATAGAGAACAAGACCACAAAAGCTTTGCCCCAAATACGAAGAAAAGCTTGATGTTCCTGTTGGTCATGCCCAGCTGGCATAATATTTAAAGGTCTTTCCTGTGGCGACGCAAGAAAGAGAAAAGGCCTACAGCTGTGGAAGAAATACAACTGAGGTTTTCTTTCCATGT
Organism: Dicrostonyx torquatus; assembly: GCA_028555095.1. Lineage (NCBI taxonomy): Eukaryota > Metazoa > Chordata > Mammalia > Rodentia > Cricetidae > Dicrostonyx > Dicrostonyx torquatus. The sequence goes on from JAQHUG010000416.1 coordinate 588,320, forward strand.
GGTGTGATATTCCCAGCTGTAGCCTAGAACTCATGAAATTGCGGGTTGTAGGAAGGATGGGTGATATAAACACTTCAATTGTACTGTTACTTACTAGCTATAAGTAGTCTGGGGAGATGGGAGTGGCTTAGCGCGAGGGGAGGTGTGGGTGTTGCTTAGTCTGTGGGGGGGAGGTGAGTGTGGCTTATCCTGTCTGGGCGTGGCCTAGCCTGTGGGCGGAGTGTTGGGTGCGGCTTAGCCTGTGAGCAGTGTTGTGCTCAATTCTTTTTGTTTGTTTGTTTGTTTTTCGAGACAGGGTTTCTCTGTGGCTTTTTGGAGCCTTTCCTGGAACTAGCTTTTGTAGACCAGGTTGGTCTCGAACTCACAGAGATCCGCCTGCCTCTGCCTCCCGAGTGCTGGGATTAAAGGCGTGCGCCACCACCGCCCGGCTGTTGTGCTCAATTCTGAGGCTATTCCACAGCTGCAGGCGCTACCTGGATATTGGTCTCTGTCTCTGGAGACTGTTCAGCAGAGCTGGGAGGACGCTTGTCAGGACTGCAGAGGCGACCTCAGTTCTGGACTGGAGAGTGACAGAAAGCACAAGACGTGGTTAGTTGTATGAGTTCTGATGTCCTTTTCATTCCCAAAGGACTGACTGGCCTGTGGCTGCAGGCCATGAGACAGAGAACAATGTAATCCAGGGAAGAAGGGCTGTGGTGTTAGAAGCAAGGAGAGCCAGCGAACAGAGCCAGTTCACATTAATTATTTTGATGGTGTCCACTCAGAAATGCACAGCAGGCCCACGTCCCTGCGGCTAGCACTGCAGCTCATTTGTTGGTAGATGCTTTGGCCAGAACCTGCTCTTCCTTTGTTCCGCCTCTGGTTTGGGCAGTAAGAACAAAGTCTCAGGGAGGGAGCGGATGCCGCCTGGGGTGAATGCTGGAGCTAGGTCAGGCCCAACCACCCTCTGAATACCAACTAACATGCTTGGGTGTATGGAAAAGTTTGGAGGTCGGAAATGGCTGTGGAATGCAGGAGCCGTGTCTGGATTTAGGACTTCCGGTTGGTTCCCTTTCCCCCCCCATCGGACACTGAGATATAAATATCCCGGATCTACACTACCCTGTTGGGACACTTTTGCTTTGCTCAGAGTGGCCACCAGCTCTTGGGTGGTCTGACCTGGGGACAGCAAGGGGTCATCACCTTCCCTGGTGCTTGGGAGGGGCAGAACTGTCAGAAGCCACTTGTTACACTGGAGGAGTGTCAGGCACATTTTGCAACAATTCAACAATTCTCTCTTTTCAGAGACTTTTCAAGTCTTAAACCAAAGAACTGTGAAATGCAGAATATCTTGAATTAGCAGCGGGGGTGGGGTGGCTAGAGACTAAAGTCACAACACCTTCAGTCAGATGGACTATGTCTTCCATCCAGTCCCAGCCAGGCCAGTCCCTGCCTAGCTTCTGAGACCAGGGTGTTCGGCGTGGTGTGGTTGCCCATAAAAGCCACCGGCTGGACAGGAGACTGATGACATTGTCAAGGGCAGGTTCGTCTCCTCAGGTGTCTTGATTTTTAAGGTTTTTTTAAATTTTATTTTTGTGTAGGAGTATTGCCTGAGTCTGAGCATCACATGCATGCAGTGCCTTCTGGAGCCAGGAGAGGGTGTCGGTTCCTTTAGAACTGGATTTAACAGTTACTTGTGAGCTGCCCTTAGGGTGCTGGGAATTTTGAACCAGGGTCTTCTGGAAGAGCAGTGGTGCTCTTAATCTCCGAGCCACCTCTCCGGTCCTGTGTTTTTTGTCTTGAGTACTGTTCCTGAACCTAAAATCCAGCCCAGTGTCTGGCAATTCCACATGCCAGTCAACTGAAAGGAGAGGAGGATAAAATAGATTTATTTCTTCTCTTAAAGGGCTTGACTCAGATATTGCTGTATCACAAAAGCTTACATCCCAGTGGCAGGGATTAATCACCCAGGAGGGCCGGGGACAAGGGGAGTAAGTGTAAATTTCTCTTTTAACAATTAAAAAAAAAAATCACCTGACAGTGTTTAGCTTCAAGGGAGTCTGGGAACTGTAGTCTTTCTTCCAGCTGACCAATTGAGGTTTAAATGAGAATGGCCCCTCTAAACTCATATATTTGAATATTTGGTTCCCAGTAGGTGGACTGTTTGGGAGGAATTAGGAAGTGTGGCCTTGTTGGAGGAAGTGTCACTGTGGGTGGGGTTTCAAAAATCCATGCCAAGCCCAGTCTGGCACTCTTTCTGTCTCTCTCTTTTTCCACCATGAGATGGGCGTGGACTAACCCTCTGAAACTAGAGGCAAGCCCCAGTTGAAAGCCCTCCTTTATAAGCTGCCATAGTTATGTCTCTTCCTAGAAACAGAACAGTAACTGAGACACACGTGCCACTGAACATCTTATCATGGAAGACAGTGGAAGAGAAACGGTGAGACAGAGCAGAACTTCCTGAAAGTTATTCTGTGCGATCAGTCCTCCCCCTAGAGAAATATCCTACACAATTCCTAAGAGCACAAGTTTGTCGTTGACTTAAAGCTTTGTGTGTAGCCACCACAATGATAAACAATGGAGGTTCTGACACCATTGGAAACTGTGCAGGAAAAGCAGGACCATATGCATCAGACAGGGTTCCCTGTGTGACCACTCTGGCTGTCCTGGAACTCTCTTTGTAGAGCAGGCTGTCCTCAGACTCACAGAGATGCACTGCCTCTGCCTCCCATATGCTGAGATTAAAGGCGTGCGCTACCACTGCCCGGCTATGAGGTCTATCTCTTGACACCTGGTGGCTAGCCTGGCCCCTTCCTGGTGGCTGACTTCCTGTCTGGAAATGGGATCTCTGGTTCCTGTACATATCTGTCACAATAATACATACTGTTAGATCCTTCCAAGAGGCCACCCTATCTCTGGAATCACTTTTGTTGATGTAAAAAGTACCCAGTTCTAGGTATCGCGTTACTGTAACGGGAAATGGGGCAGTACCGCTTTCAAATAAGCCTGCATGCTCTCATCTTAATCATCCACTCAAGCTAAGATTGCAACTCGGCAGCTGGGAAGACTTCAGAGAGTGGCTTCCACACAGCCTTGAGTTACAGGGTAGAGGTTCGCTGGACTTCTGTACTGAGAACAGGCAGGCTTCAGGGTGGGAGGGGCCTAGCTGTATGGGGAGAAGAAAGATGGCCGGTGTGGCTAGTGACGTCAGTGGAGGAAGGCTGGGGTCGTGGGACATGGAGGCTTCTTGGTTTAGTTTTCATTTTCTATTGTTTTTTTTTTGTTTTTATTTTTGTGTTTGGTTTTTTTTTTTTTTGAGACAAGGTTTCTCTGTGCAGCCCTGGCTGTCCTGGAACTCGCTCTGTGGACTAGATTAGCCTTGAACTCATAGAAATCTGCCTGCCTCTGCCTCCAACAGAGGGCGGGGATTAAAGGTGTGTGCCACCACTGCGTAGCTATTTTACGTTTTCTATGGCAGAAGATTTTCAGTCACTTAGATGTTCCTGGTGGGGTGAGAGAGGGGTGGGGTAGGAAGAGGTCCCCTCATCCTGGAATTTGAGCGGCTTGCCATGACGCGGGGGCCTACGGGGGTAATTTATGGAGGCTTGGCTGGAGAGGTCCCTTGCCTTGGAGAAGTGGCTAAAAGTATAAAAATGATCTAAACTGGCCTGAAATCCCTCTGAACCACCTTAGCTTAGTTAATTAGTGCACTCATTAGTTTTTTTGTTTTTATTTTTTTGGTTTTTGTTTTGGTCAATTTGACACAAGCTAGGATTATCTGGGAAGAGGGAATTTCAGCTAGGAAAATGCCTCCATCAGATTGGCTGATGTCTGTGGAGCAGCCTCTTGATTGATGGTTGATGTGGGAGGGCCCAGTCCACTGTGGATGGAGCCACCCCCTTGGCGGATGGATAAGGATCGTGAGCCTGGAGAGAGACTGACAGGCGCGGTCTCTGCTTCAGTTCCTGCCTCCAGCTTCCTGCCTTGCCCTCCCTCAGTGATGGACTGCGACCTGGGATTTGTAAGCCGAAATCAGTCCTTTCCTCCCCAGGCTGTTTTTGGTCATGGTGTTTATCATAGCAACAGAAACCAAACTAGGACGGATAGCTTCTCTGGAGTGTTCTTTCTTCCTCTTGTCCCATCACTTCCCCTTCCTCTCTTTGAGACCAGGTCTCACTCTGCAGCTGTCATCATCGAGTATGACATGATAAGAAATGACTTCACACTCGGGTACATGTTTCCAAGCTAGTAGCACTATTCTGGAAGTTTCTGGAGCCTTAAGGAGATGAGGACTAGCTCAAGTGGGTTACTGGGGTGGATGCTTGCTGTGGTGGTTTGTGTGTGTGGTACTGTTAGGAGGTGTGGTCTTGCTGAAGTAGGTGTGGCTTTGTTGGAGAAGTTTGTCACTAGGGGGTGGGCTTTGAGGTCTCAGAAACTCAAACCAGGCCTAGTGGCTCAAAGTCTTTTCCAGATGTAGAACTCTCAGCTCCTACTCCAGCACCGTGTCTGCCTGCATGCTGGCATACTTCCTGCCATGACGATAAACCTCTGAACTGTAAGCCAGCCCCAATTAAATATTTTCCTTCATAAGAGTTGCTGTGGTCATGATGCCTCTTTACAGCCATAAAACCTTAATAAATACACTTGGGGACCTCTCATACCTGCTCCCTGCCCACCTTGCTCGCACCACAAAGTGAGCCACTAGCTTCCGCTCTGTGCTCCAGCTTCTGAAGCCTGCAATGGATGCCACAGTGGTCCAGGCCAGTCTTTATGTTCTCTTGTCTTTTGCCTCCCAAGTGCTGCTTTTGTAGAGGGACACAGGTTGAAGTCCACACTGTGGGGACTACGGGCTACCCCCACCCCTGCCTCAGCCGTTACTCTGTTCATACCGTCAGCTCTAACACCTGAGCTCTGCCTCTGTCAGCCAATTTAGGAATATCCTCCATTTTCTTCTCCTGATCTTTTATTGTAGTTGGTGTGAGCCTTGAGGCCCAGGCTGATTGGGCCACACCCACCTGCTGCAGCCTGTTTCTTACAGCTGATGTCAAGGCGATAACAAGTCCTCACAGGAGCCTGTCTGTGAGTCTCTAATAGAGTTTGTAGACGACCTTAGAGGGCCACAGGCAGCTTCACATACCCGATTTCTATAATGGGCACACTTTAACTACCTGTGCCCTTTCCTCCCGCTCATCTTGGGAATGGTGTTCCCTCTCTAGAAAGCAAGATCCTGGTCCCTGCTGCCCAGGGGTCAGGGACAACCTGGTGCAGGATGAGCTGTGAATTATTCATTAACATTGTGACAGGGAGACTCACACTGAGGCCTAAAAGACGTGGACCCTCAATCTGCCTCATGGTCCTGAATTCTCTTCAGGGCCCTTGCCCTGCTGCTCTCTGTCTGTCTGTCTGTCCATGGTGTTAATAACTCTCCTAAGGAATCTCTTACCCCATGGGTCTCAGTGTCTCCCTAATTCCTCAAGCCTGCAACCTTCCAGGTAGTTCTACCCCTACGTTATGGGTAAGAAAATTTAGGTCCTAGAAGATTGTGTTGCCTGTCCAAAGTCACGTGATGAACCATGTAGCAGGGATTTCAGCCTGGACCTGTCTGATTTCAAAGCTCATGGTTCTGCCCAGCAGCAGAGTGGCTGCCCCAGGAAATGAACATGTAGTGGCATTGCCCAGCTCTGCCTGGCCTGTAATTGACAGTTAATAAAGTATAGCAATTATGACGTTCACCTTGCACATGAGCAGGTCCTTAGGGATGTGGGCATAGTGGGGAGAGGTTTTATATAGCTAAGCAGAAGGTCGCCAATCCTACCTTCATTTGCCTTTCCCTTTCTGGGGGTAGGGTGGTGTCATGGTGCTGTTGGCACAGCCTTCCAAAGCCTTGGCCCTACAGGTGGAGGCTGCATCTTCAGGACCATTAGGAAGAGAGATGGGCACTGAAAATGACTTTAAAGATAACTTGCCTTTGAAGTGACGCCAGGGCTGGGGTGGGGAGGAATAGAAGTGTTTGTGGGGAGTGACTGCCTGCTTGGCATGTGTGTGGAGGGGCTGTGAGCCTGTCTGCCTGTTCAAGACAAATGCGGAATACCTGCTATGTGCCAGACACTTTGTTCTGTGCTGGCCATTTGTGTGTGGAGACTGAGACAGCTCCTGGGACACACTTTAGAGAAAGCGTTTGGTGACAGGCACACCATCCAGGCCAACAGAGAAGATGGCTAGCAGAGAACAGAGTATAGACAGAGGTCCACTCAGTCTTCACTGAGGGGTGATTATTCTCCCCATTTTGCTAAGGGGGAAACTGAGGCACAGGCCTGTGTGGTCATTTTCTTGAAGTGGTGTTATGAGGCCAAAGCTGTTGAGAGAAGGGGTTGAGACCCTGGCCCTTCTTGTTCAGCTTTTCATCAGATCATGGATGTGGTGGCTATAGAAGGTGACCTTCTTTTCCACAGTGGCCTGGGGCACTTCCATTCTCGGCTCTGATAGTGGCCAAACAAGGACCATTGACTGAGTGGAGGTTTGACAAAAGAGAGGGAAGGCTCAGTGGGATACATGATGGGCAGGGAGTCCCCATTATGTGACGCAAGGTTACAGAACCTTCAGCTCTGCCTGCTCCCCTTCAGGCCTCATGGTATATGACATTCCCCCTGAAGTCGTCTCCAAGTCTGAAGCAAGAGCTTCCCTCATGTGCATAGTCTGTCATTATAGTAGCACATGAGATATTTCCTCTGTCCCACCAAGAAGCAAAACCAAGAAGGACCAGGCCCAGTCAGCAGACACACAGGGAGCAGTGTGTCTAATTAAAAAGACACAATTAGTTTTTTGCCACAGCACCAGTCTCAGGCTCAAAGTTTAGCCAATTGTTTACTGCCTTGGAACCTTCACGCAAGGCCGATCGCTCTCTCACTGGCCAGTCTATATGACATTCTTAGCCTAAGAGAAACTACATGACTTATGAGATTGGGTCGGACCCTGAAAGTGTAACATCAAATTGTCCAGATTTTGGCTGCAAGTGGAAGGAAGAAGAGCAGGAAAGGGAAGGAAGAACTGGGCAGAACTGTTGAGTAGAGAATAGGTAACTGTGATTGATGTAGCTTCCCAGAGAGGGTTATTAAGATGAAGTAAAAGAGAAAGTCATCTGTGTTTATTTTCTCCCCTCAGATAGAAAAAGTCTAGCTTTCAGATAGATAGGAACTTTTTCCTAAACCCTCACTACTCCGAGGCATTTCTTTTTATTGTCCTGGAGCAGATAGTGGGAGCTGGCCTCCCATGGCCCATGTTACATGCATGTTCACATAAATTCACAGAGGCACACATGATATTAAAAAATTTAAATCTTAGCAAAAGCAGAACCTTGTTTTAGTCGAGTATTGTGTATGTGTGTGTGTGTGTGTGTGTGCATGTGTGTGCATGCATGCTTGCACATGTGTGTATTGGCACATGCCTGTTACCCCTGTACTCAGTTTGAGACGGGATGATGGAGAATTAACTGCCAGCCTGGGTTACACATAGAGACCCTATTTCAAAGATAACGTGCCTTAAGGGCTGGTGAGACAGCATGGAGAATAAATGTGTCTGCTGCCAAGCCTCCTGATCTGAGTTTAATCCCTGGGACCCATGCGATGGGAGAGAACTGACTTCCACAAGTGTACTTGAAGGGCAGAGACAGGAGGATTGCTGTGAATCCCAGGACAGCTGGTTTACACTGTGAGTTCCAGAGCTACACTGTAGCGATATTTTGTTTATGTTTTAACAAATAAAGCTTGCCTAAAGATCAGAGTGCAGAACTAAGTCACTAGAAGCCAGGAAGTGCTGGCACATATCTTTAATCTCAGGACCTGGGAGACAGAAGCAGAGGGATCTCAGTGAGTTCAAGGCCACCCTGGGCTGCACAAGATTGTCTCTGTCTAAAAGAGAAACAGAGCTCACACAAAGGTGATCCCAGCACTTGGGACCCTATGCCTTTAATCTCAGCACTAGGGAGGTGGAGACAGGAGTGATATGGCTGGGTGGAGAGAGGAATATAAGGCAGGAGAAGACAGGAGAGCAATTCTGAGGTTTGTTGGAGACAGATGGTGTCTGGAGGAGCAATCTGAGGACAGGATTGCCCCTTTGATCTGAGCATTGGTAGAGGTAAAAGAACTTTCTGGTGCCTGGCCTCTCTGCTTCCCTGATCTTTAACCCCTATACCTGACTCTGGGTTCCACTAGAATTTGTGCAACACTACACAGTAAGTCTTGTCTCCAAAACAAAACAAAACAAATCTCTCTCTCTCTCTCTCTCTCTCTCTCTCTCTCTCTCTCTCTATCTATCTATCTATCGATATCATAAAGAAGCACCCACACAGTTCTAGGGTAGGGTGGGGATTTGCAGAATCCCCAGAGAGCTTAGATATGCGTGGTTGCTTCCTTTGATCATCCCTTGCTCTCTTGGGCCTCCCTCTTCATCTGTCATCTCTTCAGGGATGACTCCAACTGCAAAGGCAATGGAGGACAGCCACACACTGTGATCTCCTCAATCTGCCTCTGTTCTGGAATGTTCTATGATTCTTGACATTTATTTCCTTATTTCGTGTGTGATGACGATAAGCTCTTGCAAACCACACAAGCACTTCAGACGCATGACCAGCACTCCCATGTCAGTAACACCCACCTTGTGATTTTATTGGCCATTTCTTTGTTTTTAAGATTTCATTTTATTTTTATTTATATGTATGCATGTGAGTTCCTACAGAAGCCAGAGCAGAGTACTGGATCCCCTTAATCTGGAGTTGTAGCCAGTTGTAAGCCTCCACATGGGTGTAAGGAATTGAACCAGGGTCCTCTGGAAACACAGCCAGTGTTCTTAATGGCTGAACCATCTCACCAGCCCCCCATTATCTGTTCTTAATCACTTATGACTCAGATTATCCGGGTAGTTGGTTCAGGGTGAACTAATGTAGGTCTATGTTTTCTAATGAACATATGAATCAGCTTTTGGAGGTCAGCAGTGGGCACATGTTGCCATTTTCTTATAAACCATGTGGAGAGTGCCGACTACCCAGATATGTGTTTTAAAGTTGAGGTTTTACGCATACAAAGCCTTCAGCCACCCCAGAGCTCTAAAGAATGGGAACACACACACATCCTCAGCCTCTTGTTTAAGAAATTAATGCCCTTGGAAGGCTGGCAGTGGGGTAGTTTTCTTGGTCAAATACTTGTTGCACAAGCTCAAGGACTTGAGTTCAGATCCCCAGAACCCATGTAAGAGCCAGGAATGGTGGTACATACCTACAACTCCAGCGCAGAGATGGAGGGGCAGAGCCAGGCCGATCTCTGAAGCTCCCTGCCAGAGCCTCAGCCAAATTGATGAACTCATTTGAATATGTCCATATACGACCCTTCCCGCACAAACAAATAGTATGTTTTCAAAGCAATGGGAAATCTCTTCTCAACCAGGCGTCCCTCATGGCTCCACCCACGCTGAGAGTGTGGCTCCTGTGGTCTCCATAGGGCTTGTAGCTCTCCTTTCCGTTTGTAGTGTTCTTTTACACACTCCATTTTAATAGCAGGGCCTCATTTCCTCCCACCACCCGTTGGCGGCTCTCAACACAAGGCTGAGATTTGCTCATCCTTGCCTGTGTTCCTCTGACTTCTGTTGTTTCAGAAACTAAGCAGCTGAAAGGATAAAGGTTAAAGCAACAACACATGCTACAGGCACGTGCCTCTTTGATCATCTTCCCCCAATCAACTCAGGCTTGTTCCGGATTCTATTTTTGGAAGATATTTGTATAGAGAAAGATTCCCCAAGATTTGCAGAAAACACAAAAATCAACTGAATGAGTAAATAAGACATAGAAATCTTGAAAATTACATTCTTTTTGCAAGACTCCTGGTATAAGCCCCCAAGGCAGGCACAGCCAGAGTGTAGTGGGTGTTGGATAAATATTCAGTTTATGAAGATGCTAAAGAGAAGCTCAACCAATCTGAGACGTTTGAATGATAGTATATGGTAGGTATGTGTTATAATCAGTTTTCATTTTTTTTAATTAAAAGGTTTTTTTTGGACAAGGTTTCTCTATGCAGTCCTGGCAGGTCTGGAACTCACTATGTAGACGAGACTGGCCTCAGACTCACAGGGCTCTGCCTGCCTCTGCTTCCCGGGTGCTGGGATTAAAGGTGTCACAACTTCCGGCCCTTGCTCTTTGCTTTGAGTGAAGCTTCTGGGGTAAAATTTTCTTGCAAGACCTCAATTCCCTGCTCCCCCAGATGACACCAATGACAGACCAAAACCCAACCTGAAGAACTGGTGAATTTCTTGTTTTTTCTTAGGGGGCCTGAGTGAGGGACTCAACCACAGGAGTTGGAGGGGGCACATTAGAACAGCTGCCTCACTAGACAATCTCAGCTGAGTGTGGGTGAGGGCACCACTATAGCTGTGCAGAGGCAGTCCCTGCCCCCTTCAACTGGCCTCCTGCAGCCTTTAGACTGCTCCTGAGAGATGGCCTGCAGCTGCAGAATCTCATGCACCTGGTTAGTATGTGCAGGATGTAGGGGCCTAGGGTGAGGTCTAAGGACGCTCCCCACCCCTTGCTATGAAAACATGTCAACAGGCCTGGTGTTGGTGGTCTCCTTGCCATGGTGCAACTGTTATGTCTGGAAGACAGTGCTCTATGAGAGAGCCGCTGTGGGGTATGGAGTCTTGGATGAAGAATCGGAACAGTGTGAGAGCAGGGATTAGGTTTTACAAACTGGGTTCAAATCGTGGTCTTGGTTGGGTACCCCCTGGCAGGTTGGTAAATTGCACTTAGTATAGTTATGTCTTTATCTCTAAAGTATAGAGTGTCCCCTCATGGCAATGGTGTGAGGCATAAGGATGACTGGTATATACAGCTCAGTTTAGCATCCAGTAAGCGCTCACTCAGTGGATATCTATGGATACATACAGGCTGGACAGGGCGCCAGCCAGTCCTAGACACAGAGACCCATGGGATCAGTCCTAACTCAGGAGAGCGCTTGGTTCTGTGAAGTGACTTAGAGGTGTCGAGGTCAGAAAACAATTTAGAACATGATCCTTGAGGTGGGGCAGGAAGCCACAGAAGCCACAAAAGCTCTGAGATGTGGGCGTGAGCCCAGACTGGTTCTAATCACACCAAATGTCAACATTAGAAAGCTAATGGGAGCCGGGTGCTGGTGGTACACGCCTTTAATCCCAGCACTCAGGAGGCAGAGGCAGGTGAATCTCTGTGAGTTCAAGGCCAGCCTGGTCTCTATTATAGAGCAAGCTCCAAGACAGCCAAAGCTACACAGAGAAACCCTGTTTTGAAACACAAACAAAAAAATAAAATGAGAGAGAGAGAGAGAGATGATAGAGATAGAGAGAGCGCTGACAGGAGAGGGGGAGGGCAAAGACTTGTGTTTGGGATCTTGGTCTGTGTGTGCAGGACTGATGGGAGAGCCACTTAGCAAACTCCTGAATACTCAGGATTTGACTGAGATTCCTGGCAGACTTGTATAGAAGCCCAATTATATTATTTTTCTCTTTCCTCTTTTCCTGAGTAGTAGAAGAGACCTTTCAATGAATTCATTCATGACTCATATCTGCCCTTCTTTTCCCCATATCTCACTGGAATAGATTGAAATTGATGGAGTGAAGGATGAGGATTTAAGGCCTTACTCAGCTCAGCAGTGCTTTGATTGATTAACAATGTCTGCTATGGGTAATGAAGTGGCAGTCACAGAATGCATGCTGTTTATCTCTGCTCCCATCCAGAGCACAGCAGGTCAATTTAGCTTATGTATATACTTTGTTCAAGTTTCTTTTTCTTGATCTTTTTTTAAATTCTGTTTTCTCTCTCTCTGTCTCCCTCCCCTTCCTTCCCTTCTTTCTGTGGATGTGCATGCAAGTTGAGAGCAGAGGACAACATTTGGGAATGTCCTCTTCCGCCATATGAATCCTGGGTTTGAACTCAGGTAGTCAGCTTGGTGGCAAGTACCTTTACCCACGGAGCCATCTTGCCAGTTCTCTTCTCTCAGTGGATCCAAATCCTTTCTGCTCATAGTTACCGCCTCCTCCAGGAAGTCTTCTCTGAGGGATGGAGTCCTTGATACTCTCCACTGAGCTCCCAGTGCCCATGCTATTGATGGATTTTCCCGCGAATTCCAGCGATCTTGACTTGCTTTGCCTTTGTGAATCTCCTTTCCAACCTCAGCTCCTCCACTTTCCTCCCATCCAAGGGTCTTGGAACTGGCCTTTTCCTCTACCTAGTGCTTCCTTCCTCTAGTTGCCATGTGGCTAGCACCTTCTTCCCAATGAGGTCTCCCCTGAAGTGGTACTTCCATATATACCAACCCCAAGTCCCTGTCATTGGCCCTGGTTTTAGCTTCGTAGCCAGCAGCACACACATTCTGCTAAGGGCAGCAGTTGAAGGGTGACCTTGCTTCTGCTGGCATCCCATTGGCTACTCTAAGTTACCTGGGTGATGTAGTCTCTAGGTGTTTCCTATGTTTCCTACTACATTTTCACCAAGAGCAAAGAACAGACATCAGGGAGTAATTAGCAACCTACCCATGGCATTTTGATTTGATGAAAACTCATTTTTTTCCTCTCATGCTAAGTCCCAGCACTCAGGACACCGAAGGAAGAATGATCATGAGCTGGAGGCCAGCTTGGGCGACACAGCAAGACCGTGTCTCAAGAAGATGAAAAATATTTGTAGAAGAGATTTCTTTTTCTAAGGACTATGCCTATAGTCCATATTGATGTCCAACTGGGGACAAGGCGGGGTGAAGGCTGTCAGGACACACTTCTTCCCTAGGATCCCCATCTTTTTAAAATGGCATGTGGCACCTCCTGCTGAAGGAGGCAAGGGCATTGAGGGGTGGGTGATGGCTGTAGCCATGATGGAGCCAGGAGGAAAATAGAGACTATTCTCTCACATCCTTAGTGCTGGGGTGGCAGGACTATGGGGCAGTAGTGAGGGGCTTCTCCACGCTGGCATCCAGACACAGGTGACAAACATCTGAAGGCCGCATGCCGAGGGTCTCACAGGACACGGTGGCCTGGAGTGCTACCCACCCACGTAAATAAGTCTGGCTAGTAGATCTATCTCCATGAGTTCTGTCTTACAGTGACTGTCTTGCAGGCATATGCTTTTTCTCTTCACACAGAATTTCTGGCTCTGCCTCGGTGAGGTTTGGGCTTCCTCATGGAGAAAGATTGTGGCACTCTGTTCCAGAGGTTCACACTCAAAGCTGGTCAGTTGGCAATGCCATTTTAGGTTGATTAAGGTAGAAAAGGTCGGGGCCAGTGAGTGAGCAGGGGAAAACCACTAAATGCCTTGGGGTGCATGTAACAAGCATTCTCAGACACATTAGCTCTCAGGCTGACTGGGGTGGGTGTGTCTCATGTGTTTCTCCAATCTTCTTCTTGGGGTGAGTGCTCCCTTCTCCACTGAAGTGTGTATTCTTCTTCTTCTTCTCCTCCTCCTCCTTCTCCTCTTCCTCCTATAACAGTTATTTTTAATGGTTATAAGGAGAAACTCACGCCAAAAGAATGGGAAGTCCAACTTCCTCTGTGTCTGGTGGGAATCACCCTGAGAGAGAGATCTGCCAGTTTTTCTTCCTGGGCTCCAGGGAGCCACGCCTTAACTAGGTGTGATTGGTTAACAGAGCTTTCCCATCAGCTGTTGGTTTGCTGTATATTGCCTTAATTATGTTTAGGTATGTTCCTTGTATCCCTGCTCTCTCCAAGAACTTTATCATGAAGGGATGTTGTTTTTTGTCAAAAGCTTTTTTGGCATCTAATGAGATGATCATGTGGGTTTTATTTTTAAGTTTATTTATATGGTGGATTATGTTGACAGATTTTCGTATGTTGAACCATCCCTGCTTCTGTGGGATGAAGCTGACTTGGTCATGGTGGATGATGGTT
>JAQHUG010000416.1:608824-646272 GCA_028555095.1 Dicrostonyx torquatus
ACATTCCGCTGTCTGTGCCGTCTATGGAATGCTGTGGGACATTCCGCTGTCTGTGCCGTCTATGGAATGCTGTGGGACATTCCGCTGTCTGTGCCATCTACGGAATGCTGTGGGACATTCGCTGTCTGTGCTGTCTATGGAATGCTGTGGGACATTCCACTGTCTGTGCTGTCTATGGAATGCTGTGGGACATTCTGCTAGTTGCTGACTCCATAGCCAGCTCTCTATATTAATTACTACAGGGTCTCTGTATTGCACTCCCCAACTTCATTCATGGACAAAAGGAACCAGAAAACATGAATGGATATGCTATGGGGTGCCTCCAGTGGAACTTTTGAAGAGAGACGTAGGAAATGTTTGTGTATTCTCTTCTCTGCTGTTTTCCCCGTATAGAACATGAAGCATGGTTGGGGCTCCAGCAGCCATGCCGTGACTCAGAAGCATATTGAGGATGAAAGTCATATGGTGAAGTTGGCAGAGAAGGAAAGGTTAGGCTGCTGGTGATTGCCTGGTACTCTTTACCTGAGCTCTGGACTCATTGTACCTGAGATATAAGTAACCTCCGCCTAGTTCAAGCCCTGATGGCCTCGATTTCTATTACTATGCAGCTAAATTGAACCATGTATATGGCCCAAAATGTTAGAAACACATATCACATCGAGTCAAATAGTCAAAAAGTAAGGTTATAATTTAGAGATGACAAACAGCCTCTTATCCAGGCGTGGTGGGTGCACCTTCAGTTCCAGCTCTCGGAGGCACAGGCTGTGAGTTCCGGGACAGTTGGAGCTGCAGAGTGAGATCCTGTCTCAAACAAACACGAATACGAATGTAGGAGTCTTCGAGCAGCTTTGTTGATCACACCTGAAGGCTGTGCAGGATCTAGATGAAGCACAGAATTCTCTCTGGTTTATGTCAGTTTGAGCAGGATTGTCCTTCATGACCAGAAAAAAAAAAGAAACAAATGAACATAAGACATCAGGTTGGTCATCTCTTCCTTTACCATATATATATTTTTAATTTTACGTTTCGTGTGAGTACACACTCCCATGAATGTATACACACACACACACACACACACACACACACACACACTCACCTTAGGACAGTTTGCAGAAGTTGATCCTCCCATTCCACCAGATTTGGCCTCAAGTGTCTCTCCCTGTGCTGAGCCATCTCACCAGTCCTACAATCTGGTTTTTTTTTTTTTTTATTGTGAAACCACACTCAGCAGTTCAGTAGCCCAAGAAACAAAACCCTGTGATTATAAAACACATCAACTGAAGAAGAAATCACCCAGTGGAGCCATTTTGTCATTCAAAGTCCCTGGACATGCCCTACCTTCAGTGGAAGGGAGAGAGTTCTGGCAGGCCACCGACATCCATTGCAGGCTCTGGGCTCCAAGCCCAGCAATTTGCCCACTGTCGTGGATTGCTACAACCCTTGGGGGGACTGGCTGAGCAGGGCAGGGGTCACTGTGGGAATATGAACATGCCTGAGTTTTGCTGTTTGAAGCCCCATGCCTCTCCACAGGTGCCTCCTCTGCAGGAGCCTGGGCCTGAGCTGGCGTCTCTGGGGATGCTGAGCATTGCAGATGCGGGATGATGAAGACTTTCACTCTTTGGGGGTATGTGTCTGGAACTCTGAGTTTTACAGTTCATTTCATTTTATGGTATGTATGAATCAGAGATAGAGGAAGGAAGGGGGGAGAGTTGGGGGAGGGGACACAAGCAGATTGACATCCACCGTCTTTTTGGAGACTCCAGGCACACACATTTCACAGTCAGATAATGATGGTCATTTCACCTGTTCCACAATGAGTGCTGAAAAACTGTCGATCAAGTGAAAATACACACGGCTCATTCTGCGGCCTTTGAGCTTCCATAACCACCCAACTCTCTGTTCTGCCAGTGTTTAAAAGGGAATGGCTGTGTGGGCTCACTTCGGAGGCCTCTTTAGAAACGGGGAGTGGGGAGAGAGTCCTTCTTTTTTGTATTCCAGTCTCTCTAGAGGCTGAGGAGGATGCACAGCGACCTGGCTTTTCTCTGGCCCCTGTGTCCTCCGCCACCCTCCTCCCTTCTAATTCAACACTGGCAGACCTAATGTCCCGTCAAGCCCATTTCAGTGGGTTTCTCTCCGGAAGGCTTTCTAATTAAGTCATCAGAATGATGACTTTAATTATAGAGAAAGGTTTTCTTTGAGGCCCAGGGAAAGCAAATATTTCAATCAAGTTGGTGCGGCTTTGTGTTCCTCTGGAGCCCACTTTCTTCTTGCCCAGTCAGATGGCAGCGAGAAGAGAAAAGTCCCGATAACAACGCCACTGTCTGCTGTGTTTGCTTGGGAGGTTTTTCAGCTGGTGCCGAAAACTCTCAGGCTGGGGCTTAAATCAGATAGACACAAAGCCCTGAATGACCGCCTTCCCCGTGACCTTGCCTGCGGACGGGGCTTCAACAGCAGCTTCTGGTACCATGGCCTTCAGGGCTGTAGACTGATCTGTGGTCAGTGTACTCGATTTGTCCATGAATCCCCGTGAAAGTGGAGATCTGGGGAGCCAGGTAGCAAAGGCCCTCATTGCTCCTGGGCCTGGCCCATCTCCTAAGACTCATTATGGGATGGAGGGTAGAGGCCTTAATTTTGACAAGGTTTAAGCTTCCAGGCTCTGAGGCTCTCTCCCTTGGGCTTGCAGCGTACCTCTACCCCAATTCATCTTTAGAGACCTGTTCTGGGGTGTGGGTGAGCATTGGTTCACTGTGGTTTGTGGAGGGTATACAGAGCTGACATGTATGCTAATGGCACTAGCACTGAACAGGGAGATCATGGCAAGGTTATTAAACAGAGCTCTTGGGATCCTGAGGGAGGGGGAGAGTGAGAGCAGTCAAGGGTAAGTCTGGGAGCCTACTTTAGTTTATCTATAGAGAGACCAGCTAGGGAGCCCTGGAAGGTTTAGGGGTTGGGCCAATCAGGACTGTGGACTGCACACTGGCCAGCCATGGTGGGGTCACCTGGTGATGTGTGCATGTGTGGGGTATACCCAGGTGCTGTGTTTGGGTGGTATATCCATATTTGAGGTGACCTTGAAGCCCTTCTACAGGGTCAGACATTGGCTAATGCTGTGTCTCCTGGACCTGGGTATAAAGAGCCTGGGCCGCTGGGAGGGTCTGCTCTCTCTGCTGGGAGCTGCCGTGTGAGCAGGAGCAGAGCCCTCATTATAGCCAGCATGGTGCCGTTCACTTGGGCATGATCTCCGGGTACTGGGTGGCTATGCATGGGAGGTACCACAGAGGGAAGCATGGCATGGTCTTGCCTGCTTCTCCGCTCTGCCATCTGAGAGGTGCAGAGCAGGTGGGTGAGAGAGATATCATCCATAACTCTTCCAGCTCAGTGAGAGGGAGCAGAGGACTCCCTGGGTGGCTTCCTGTTAAGGGGACCGTGTCTCCCGTGGTAGAGCAGGACGGCCAACTTCCCTCTCACACAGACCCGCGTTAGCCTATTTTCGATGCTGATTTACAGATCACATTGTCCCTGTGTCTGCTACTTTCCTCTGTACTGTAACCAATGTGGGACTTACAGAGAAGGGTTTGTTCTAGCTAGCATTTCCAGGCATACAGTCCTTGGCTGGACCAGCTTGGCCTGTGGCAACTGGAGATTGAGGTGGCTGGTCACATCATGGCAGCAGAAAGGAACCAGACATGGATATAACTTTGAAGACTCTCCTTACAGAAACCCTCTTCCTTCAGTCAAATCCCAGTATGAAAGGATCCTGTACCATCAGCAGGGAACCAAACTTTCAACCATGCACGCCTAGGGGCGTCTTTTCACATCCAGCTCACAGCACCTTCCAAGCCAACGGTTCCTAAGAGATATGGGTGCTGCTTGGGTGCTCGGCTTCCCCTTTCTTTCTAATGAAGGCAGAGTTGCTTCCAGCAAGAGGCCAGAACCTGGATTAAACAGGAAGGAGCAACTAGAACCACAGACTACGAGGACGCCCACAGTCCTCTTTCAGTGCGAAGCTGTTTGTTGGTTGATTTGAACCTGTTTGCTTGACAACCGAGCAGGAGGTGGAGTGTGTGTGTGTGTGTGTGTGTGTGTGTGTGTGTGTGTGTGTATAAATGCCCAGGATAGAGTCTTTTCTTCTCTGCTGAAGCTGTGTGACCCTCCAGTGATTGTGTGAGTTGGATGAGAAGCTGTGGGTCATGCAAGGTTGTTGACGACAGAGGGAGGGAGCCATCTGGTTTTTGAACACCTGCATGAGCCAGGTGCTCACTAAAGCTTGAATCAGTGCAGCTGTTCATTTCCAGCATCTAGTTTCCAGAGAGGGAAACTGAGGCTCAGAGAGATGGAGCCATTTGCTTAAAGTCACATGAGCTGGCATTGGAACTCAATGCGTGTGAGCAAAGCCCAGTATCCATCCCTAACTGGGCACATTGCCAACTAAGCTTGTTCTGTCTCTACCTGAGATGACAGGCAATTTCTTCTCCTTGAGGAAGTTTGGACCAGTCTGTTGTGTTCATCAAGGGAAGGTATGTCCATGCTGAACCTGGTCGAACCATGCCGAAACTTACTAGCTTCCCTGGTCCTGGCCAGTGCATATGTCTGTCCTGAACCTTACTGCAAAGGCTGTGTTTGCCCAGCTTCATGTCAGCCAGCTCCCTGCTGAGGTTGGCCAACGGGAGCCAGAGATGTGGGAGCCTGGACTGTGGGAGCAGAGGAGCCAGGGAGAATATTCCTTCCCAACCTCTTCCTCTGCCAACTTTCCAAGATCCAAAGGAAAGCTTTGCCCTGGGACTCTGGTACTGTCTCCTGTTCTCTGTGCCCCCTTGGCTATTCTTCTTTCTCCTTTTGTCTTTGCTCCCTCCTCCTGCTGCCCCCTTCTTCCCTCCATCTTCCTCCCTCCACATCTGTTCTCTCTCTCACTTCTCCCTCCTCTCTCCTTCCCTTTTTCCTGTACCTCTTCTCTCGTTTCTCTTATTTCCCTTCTCTCTTCCTGTCTTCCCCTCTCTCTCATGGCTCCAGTCCAGGGAGGACTAGCTTATTTCCCTTCTCTCCTCCTGTCTTCCCCTCTCTCTCATGGCTCCAGTCCAGGGAGGACTAGCTTTCTCACCTCAGGGTGCCCCCTCACCGGCTGTTGCCATCAGTTTCCTCCTCACCAGTGAAACCAGTTCCCTGTATTAAATTTTCCCTGTTGAAAATTCTTGAAATGGTTTTTGTTTGCTTCTTGCTGCTGTTTTGAGGCAGGATTTTACTAAGTAGCCTATGCTGACCTTGAACCTGGGATACATCTGGCCTCAGGTTCCCCAGTGCTGTGGCTACTGGTGTGGGCGATAGTGCCTGGCTCTTCCTAATTTCTTGATTGGATCCTATGATAATACCTGTGAAATGACTTCCAGTCTTCCAGCCTTGAATTCCTTATCTGTGAAGTAGGGTTAATTATTGGACACAGCACTTACGGTAACACAAGGTTCAAATGTGGTAGCTCTTGTTCGGCCCTTGGTTTAGTTTCTGGCTCACAGTAATAATGGTTTTTCCCACTAGGCCCTAGGCAGGAGCTGCAGGCAGTCATTTCAGGGTACAGTTCTGTCTATAGCTAGCCAGAGTGCCTCATCATTCTCCCTGTGTGTGCATACACTAATCTCTGTCCTTAATAGGGAGTGTGCTCCACAGACACAGCCAGGCTTTGCCTTAGCCTCCACTCTCCACTCCACAGAGCAGGGGAGCCAACACCTTTCCCAATGCCATGCCCAGCCTGGAGGTCACAGAGAAACTGTGACCTTCTAGAATGTCCTGGGCCCCCTGCAAGGCTGAGTGTCATCATGAAACTCAAACGCCTCTCAAGCCAGTCTTTCATACAAGCCACTGGGACTGTCACCTGTCATCAGCACATCAAGTTCTCAGCTAATTTTAGTCTGCTCATGGACTGGCTGGCAGACATGCAATTAACACCACAGAGTGACCCTGAGACCTTGAGTCACCAATGCCTGAGAGAGCCACCTGCTTGTCTGTCCTGAGTATCGCAGGTCCTCCAAGCTTCCAGATCTACCTGCCCCACTGAAATAAAAACACAAGCGGACATGCGTCCATCCCGGATGCGCAGGAGGACCAACCTGGGAATCCACAGGGGCTTGTGTCTTCCAGGTCACACCCATAGCTTCTAGATGGCTCTGAGTCTTGTCCTCAAAAGCTACTGCCTGCTCCATCATGACACATCCCCTTGGTGTGGCTCACAGTCACTGAGATGAGCCAGCAGGATGAGGTAGACATTTACTGAGGATCAGGGGCCAGCTGGGCTGGGTCAGGACTCAAGAGACAGGAATCCGGTGAGCCTGGCACGGCCCAATGGTAGTTTCCTTCACCATCCCTTCCAGAACATTCTCACTGTCTGCTTTTCTCCCGGGGCTCTCGGCTGCTGCCATGCTTAGTCTCCCCCCACTTATCGAATCTGTCACCTCGCCTCTTCCCACATCAGCTTGCTTCTTAGCTTTCCCTGGAGCCTCCCCAAGCCCTAGACTCCAGCTTCACAACATCCCTTCTAATGCCTGAAAGATGGCTGTCCTCTGGAGAGTTGTGGGCATCCAGCTGCCTGCGTAGTTCCGCTGTGTGTTTGGGGAGAGCGAGCAGCAGGGTAGGCAGGGAGAAATGGGAGGAGAGGCCAGTGCATATTTTGGGAAGGTGATGTCCACAGTGGCTGCACATCAATTTTCTGTGAGAGCCAACCCTTTGAGGCTGTGATGGTTCGAGGCCAATGTCTCAGTTATTTTTTCTATTGTATGATAAGATATCATGGCCATGGTAGCTTATAGAAAAAAAGAGTTTATTTGGGACTTAAAGTCAGAGGGTTAGAGTCCATGATGGTGGAGCAAAGGCATGGGGACAGGAACAGCTGAGAATACACATCTTTTTTTTTTAAAATTAATTTAAAAATATTTTGTAAGATTTAATTTATTCTTTGGTCTATATGAGTGTTTTGCCTGCATATATGTCAGTGCACCACATGCATGTGTGGTGCCCAATGAGTGAGCTACCGTGTGGGTGCTGGGAATCGAACCCAGGTTC
Source organism: Dicrostonyx torquatus (assembly GCA_028555095.1). NCBI lineage: Eukaryota > Metazoa > Chordata > Mammalia > Rodentia > Cricetidae > Dicrostonyx > Dicrostonyx torquatus. Next base: position 615,872 of record JAQHUG010000416.1, read on the forward strand.
TTTGCAAGAACAAGTGCTCTAAACCATGGAGCCAACTCTCTAGTGTAAGATCACACCTTGATCCACAAGCAGGAGGCAGAGAGCATACTGGGAATGGCGTGAGTCATTTTGAAACCTCAAAGCTCACCCTAAGTGACATATGGCCTCCATCAAGCCTACATCTCCTAATTGTCCCTAAACAGTTTTACCAACTGGGGACCAAGCATTCAAACTTGCGAGTCTGTGGGGGCTGTTCTCAACATGGCAGGGTTGGAATCACTGGGGAGACACACCTGGGGTTGTATCTGTCATGGTGTTTCCAGAGAGGCTTGGCTCCCTGCTTCCCGACTGTGGATGTGGTGTCACCTCTCTGGCTGCCATTTCCCACTGTGGTAGACTGTACCCTCGAACTGTGAGCCACTGCAAACCTTCCCATCTTTAAGTTGCTTTTGTTGGTCATTTTGTCACACATATTTTAAGATAAATAGTACACTTGAGAAATTTTCTTTAAATTTTAATAAAACAACAAGAATTTTAAAGAAAATTTCTCAAATGTATTATTGGGTGCAATGTGATGGTTCTGGATAGTTAGGAAGTATTCACTATGGCAAGTGTAGAGAGCTGGTGCGGGGATTTGGCTCAGTTAGCAGAGTGCTTGCCTGGCAGAGTAGAAAGAACCCTGGGTTGGACCCCAAGCACCTCATGAAGCCAATTGCAGTGGCATGCCTGATATCGGTACTTTGGAGGGAGAGGCAGGCGGGTCAGAAGTTCAAGGTCATAGTAAGTTTGTGGCCAGGCTGAGCTACATGAGGTGCTGAGAGAAAGGCAGACAGACTAGACACCAGAGGCCATATACCAGGAGCCGGTATAGGAAACCAGTCTTTGGGGTGCATGGAAATCTTAGAAGAGGAATATTCTGGAATGTTCTAAGATATTCTGGAATGTGTAGAAGTCTAAACAAATCTTTTGGCTTCCTCTAGTGGGGTTTACATTGATGAGTCAACAGTTAGGATCTCAGCCAGGAAAAAATACTATTCTCTGACTGGGCTCTCTCTAAGGTCACACTGCCCATGTCTAAAAGGGCCAGGGGGCCCTGGACTCTCAGGTGTTTAGAAGCTTCCTGCTTCTTTGGGGGAGTGGATTCCAGGGAGTTATCAGTTGGCCTGGAGGATTCTGGGAACCCCATCTGACTCAGGACTCCCAGCCACTATGGTATCATGGATCATCAGACTCTTAGTGGGAACAGGCACTGACCCACTTTATGTGGCAGATGCAAGGGAACCAAACTGTCCTTCTGGTGCCTGGACGGTGTTTGCTGAGACCAACAGAATCCCCTAAGGGAAGGACAGAGCACAAGTGAACCCGTGATTGCCCCATAGTCAGGTTTTGTCTGCTGTTTAGTTGTTTGGACCTGGAGTCACCTCTTCCACTCTGATACTGGGAAGCCCTCGAACCCGGGCCACATAGTTCTGCTATGGATGAGAACCAGATAACATAGGAGCTTGTGAAGCAGGGGTGTGGGGTGGTCACTTGGGGGGACATGCAGCTTTCAAATTCTTTTTATTCATGATGATAAAATTGACTGAATGATGCCTTGGGTTGTCCCACTTGGGAGAACTAATTTATATCTCCCTGTAAAACACATTTGCCATGCATCCGGACTCACCAGTGTTTCCTTTCTTTGAACCTTACAGTATGTCACCTTGCCAATCTTTGTGACCTTCCTGTGCAAAAAGCCGTTCTTGGCCCCACTCGAATAATTCATTTTTATCTGTATGATCGTTTTTCCTGCACACATCTGTGCACCCTGCTTGTGGAGACCATAGGGAGTGAAGGATCCCCTGGAACAGTTCATAGAGTTTTGACCCACCGTGTGGGTGCTGGGAGTCAAACCCCAGTCCTCTGAGATAGCATCACGGTGCTCTTTACTGCTAAGTCACACTTCCAGCCCCTTTTTGGTCCAATTTTGGGTAAAGAAACTGAAGCTCCGAAAGTCAAGTGCCTTGCCCAAAGCCACATAGCCAGCAGGTTGCAAAGGTGGGATTTGAACACAGGTCCCAAATCCCAGGAACCAAATCTCACCCTCTGCTGTTGGGATCTTCTTTTCAGTCTGTTTATCTGGCTTTTCTTGCATTCAGTGTGTGGAGGCCTGAGAGGTGACTCAGTCAAGTATGTGCTGTGCAAATGTGAGGACCTGAGTTCGAATCCCAGCACCATGTTAAGAAAAGCACACACCTGTAATCTCAGTGTCTGGGAGGTGGAGACGGGTCTTGCTGGTCAGCAGGCTTATCTGAATTGGTGAGTCCCAGGGTCAGTAAGAGACCGTGCTGCCCCCCACCAAAAAGAAAAGAGTGGCGATGATCAAGGAGGGCACTCAGTGCTGACCTCTGTCCCTCACTCCCCACTGCTATCACCACCAACCTTGGTGTGTGTGTCCCTAGGAAAAAGACCTCCTCGGCCACGGTCACAGTTCAGGCAGTCTGCCATCTCTATTGCATTCGCCACGTCATCCCCAGCCCACTTCCAAATCTGTCTCCTGTTGGGTAACGTCCTCCTCCCCCTTGCCTGGAACCCACTCCAGGCAGCACTTTCCCAGGGAGGGGTTGCACGTCATCACCCTGTCTTCTTTGTCTCTTTGACATTTTTGAAGGCCCTCTTCATAGACATGTCCTCAATTCAGGCTATCTGGAATGGACCCAACATAGTGGATTTGGGGTAGGAGTGACCCATCTGTGACCTCCGGTACTCCACCATCCTCCACTGTGAAGTTAGCATCCCCCTCCCCGCCCTTTGTGAAGAAGAGGGGATTCACGTGAGACACTTTGAGAGTAGATAACACTGTGGTACCCAGTAAACTCCCACCCTTTGGGAGTGCTTCCCCCTTTACAGTTTCACACATAATGTATTATTGATGACATTTGCCCCGTCACACTCTAGGACCCCCTTCCTTTCCCTCCTCTTCTCTTTACCTTTTCCCCAGTCACTACACCATGAGAGAAAAAGACACCCTTGCCCACCACCTCCAGCAACCATGTACAGCCATTAGCTCATCAGGAAGGGGAGGCCCATCTGTCCCGCACGGTGCCACTGTGCGTCTGTGGTTGTGAACCATGTCATAGCTGGATGGCAGCATTTGATGACACTCTTCCCCTCCTACGGCTCTTAAAATTTTATGTCCTCTTCTGCAATGTTCCCTGGACTTTTGGGGAGCTTCCTCCCTTCCTCCCCACATAAAAAAATCAAATCAACACCTCTGAACTCTTAACCATGAGTGAACAGACATGGCCATCTCTCTAGACATCAAACATCTTCACGCTTACAGAATCACTTTTGGATCATCTCTGAAAAATGTCCAAGGAGGAAGGCAGGTGCTCATGTAACAGTTGAAGACATGGAGACCTCATGTCACTGGTGCTTGTAACATGAGGGTCCTGCTCGTTGGGGTTTGTGTCCTGCCCGGTATCCCACAGCCGGCAAGCCCCAAAGAAAATCACACAGAGAGTCTACATTAGGTTATTAACTGATTGGCCCATTATCTCAGGCTTCTTACCAGCTCCCATAACTTATATTAACCCATTTTCAGCCACATAGCCAGTACCTTCTCTCAGCTGGGCTCGTACATGTTGCCTTGTTGGAGATCTGCGCAGGAATGCCAGGGAAGCTTCCTGCTTCCCAGACTTTATCCTAGCCCTGCCTCTACTTCCTGTCTGGTTGACCCGCCTATACTTCCTGCCTGGCCAATCAGCATTTATTTAAAACATGATTGACAGAATTGTCCCGCACCAGGTGCTGGAGTCTCCAGCGCCTGGCCTGAGCCCCGGAGATTAGAAGGAACAAAGTTGGGTACCGGCTCCCTGAGCCAAGCACCAGGCTGCCTGTAGGCAACTTAACTGGGACCTGGAGGCAAGAAAATATTTACCCTTGGCACCAAGTACCATGTGGGGGTGGGAATTCTATCTTTGGTCTAGACTATGTGGTCCCTATCACTGTCTCCAGGGACCTTTCTGCTCTGCTACCTGGCTCTCTGTCTGCCTCTACAGCATCTCTCGCCCCCTCTTTCTGCTTCTGCAGTTTTTATTTCCCTGCTACCTCTCATCACCTCCCTCCTTCCCACCATCTCCCACGCTCTGTTCCAGACAGCTCAATTACTCAAATCGCCTCCAATATGCCACCTCCAGCCTCACTAGCCTCTATACTCAGTGTTCCCTTCCTGCCAGCGGGGTAGGTATGTGCCCACCTTACTGTTTGCGGTGCCTGAGGAGTTTTGAGTCTTTTCTTCATGACTTGCTTTGGTCTGAGCATTTGTGTCCCTTCCATGTTCTAGGCCGGGATTCTGATTCTCAAGAGACAGTACTGAGAAGTCGGGTTAGGGAGATAATCTCAGAGGCAGCATTGGATCCCCGTGTTGGCTAGCTTGTGACAAAGTCACCCGAGACAAATAAACTTAATGCAAGAAAGGTTTGTCCTGGGTCATCCTGCCAGGTCTCAGCTGGGAGTCAGGGGCCCCCACTGTTAGGGGCCTGTGATAAGAAGCACTGTGTGAGGAGAGGGCGAGGTGGGGCAAGGCTGCTCATCTCCTGTGGCCAGGGGAGGGGTGGAGGAGAGGCTCCGGTGACTAACTTCTATCTCCTAAAAACCTTTCCATCTCTGAGCTCAGCCACAGCTTAGCTCATGGAGGAGTCCTGTTGCCTCTCAATACTGCCTTCAGTGTCTTCAACACCTTCACATCCTCACCACAGCAAAGGATCACTGATAGCCCTGCTTGCCTCTCCCACTCTGTGAGCACATGGCCAGAGGCCTGTCTATGAACCAGGGAGTGTCCTCACAAGCCACCGCACTGGCTGTGACCTCATCTAAGACCTCAGAGCATCCAGAAATGGCCTTCGGTGGTTCATAAGCCATCCAGTTTAGGCATTCTGGTTATAGCAGCAGGAATGGCCGTGAGATACCTACCATTGCATCCCCTAGGCCTTTGTGACTGCTAGGATAATAATTCTCTTTTTTTCCTTTTGAGACAGGATCTCATGTAGCCCAGGCTGATCTCAGACTTGTTCTGTATCCAAGGTTGACTTTGAACTCCTCCTGGTGCTCTGTCTGCCAATGCTGGGATTAGAGGTGTATGCCACAGTGCCTGGTTTGTATGGTGCTGAGGATTTAACCCAGGAATTTCTGCATGTGGATAATAAACTTTTACCTACTGAATTAACTACTTTTAGAAAAGTGTCCAGTGCAGAGTGAGTGCTCAGTAAGTAATTGTTGAAGGACTGGGTTCATAGGAGGCTGACTCTGATTTCCCCTAGTCTGTGTCCCTGCATCCATAGCATCTGGACCTACTGTAGTGCTGTTGTCCTTACTTCCATCATCATTGCCTATCTAGTGTGCTAGTCATACTAGCTGCAAGGGAGGCTGAGATATGTAGTCCTGAGTGTGCCTTGGACAATGCAGAGAACAGGTTTGGTGGGCAGCTCTAGTCTGTGATCTCTGGTTCCCTGTTTGGGCCCAGTGAGAGCCCAGGACACATCTGCCTGCCACCTGCAGGGCCAAACATGCAGCTTGGCCCACTGTAGCAATGGCTCCCAAACTCAGCCACAGATGGTGATTATTTAGGGATGTCTCAAATATCCCATTGGGCATTCTGTGCCATTGCTACAGTATGGGGCCTGGACACTAGAATTTTAAGGCTCACTACCCAGATAAATAAATGTATGTATTCTTGTCTGAGCACAATCAGAATCCCATGCTCCATTGCACAAGTTATAGATGTATTCTGGGAAGGAAAAATATATATGCTTGGAGGAGAGTTAAAGGTGTGTGTGTGTGTGTGTGTGTGTGTTTTAACTGCAACAATTTCTCTGGCTGAGAAGAAGGCTCAGTGGGTAAGAACATTTCCTGCACAATCATGAGGACCTAAGTTTGGATCCCCAGCACCTTTGTAATTAAAAAAAAAAACAAAAACAGGCATGGTCATGCATGGTGGGGGATGAGAGGGAGGCAAGTAGATCCCAGGGGTTCACTGGGCAGTTCACCTAGTCAGACCCATGGGCTTTGGGTTAGTGAGAGACCCTGTCTCAAGGGAGTGATGTAGAAAGCAGTAGAGCCTAGACCTGATGGCCTCGAGGCATGCACACACGACATCCACATATATGCACCCCTCCATATGTGCACACACGACATCCACATATATGCACCCCTCCATATGTGCACACACGACATCCACATATATGCACCCCTCCATATGTGCACACATAGAATCAAAAATAGAACTACACCAGACTCCAAGATTTAAGAGCAGGAAGCTGACCATGTTCTGCATTTTGCCTCCTCTAAAAGAGATTCTCTCGCAGCATGGGCTTCTTGACCTCCATCCTGTGTACCGCAGTCCCACCCTCCCTTATGCTCACCCCCACAGGTGTTTGTCTCTGATGCCCTCCATCTAACTGATCTGTGCGGGATCCTTCAGTTGCCCTTTTCCCAGGTAAGAGGGAAGGAAGGAAATGTTAATCTCCAAGGTCATGCTAGGCTGGCACTGTCCCTGCCTCTGCCTTTAATTTATCAGGTCTTACAACCCAGCCCTGCTTAAAAAAACAAAAAGGTTCTTTCCCATCGAAAAAGTCTTTTTGAGGTAGCTGGGCCCTGAAATGAAACTACTGTCATGTCTCTCTCTAATGGAAACCAGCACTTGCTGCCAATGCCGCATCCCACTGGGCTCAGCTGTGTGGCAGTTAATTACACCAGCAAATAGATGGTCACTGTACAAACCCCATTAGCAGGCAGAGGAGAGATTATATCTTTAGAGGTGACTTAGTAATGTGTGCTCCCATCATCTGAGGAAGAGTTTAGCCTCAACCTGATGAATATGGCCAACCTCTCCAGAAAGACATCTAAGAACCCTGATACACAGTGCCCAGCTGGCCTTTTGAGTTCCTGCTTGCTCATTTTTCCTGAATGAATGTCACCAAGAAGTCCAGATGTCGGGGTCTGCAGGGTGGCCTTGTGGTGGGGTGCTGAATTTGGGTCTGGGCTCTGGAGGGACAGCTGAACCTGTGAAGTGGCTTTCAGAGGAGGTGGGGTGGGATCGGGGGCATCTTTCTCTTTTAGGTAGAGGGGGAGATTTTGAAAGTCAGGTGTTCCCTTGCTTCAGGAGGAAGAATGGTTGTATGAGTGTCATTAGGGCTGGGGATGTGGGATGTGGCACAGTTGGCAGAGTGTTTGCCTAGCGTGTGCAAAGCTCTGGGTTCAAATTCCAGTCCTTTGTAAACCAGATATGGTAGCACATGTCTCTAATCCCAGCATTTGATAGGGGGAGGTAGGAGGATTAGAAGTTCAAGGTTATCCTTAGCAGCACAGTGAGTTTAAATCCAGCCTGGGCAACATAAGATCCTGTTTCAAAACAAAACAAAAAGCCAAATAAAATAAACAAATAAGCACACCATTCTCTCTCTCTCTCTCTCTCTCTCTCTCTCTCACACGCATGCACGCACACACACACACACACATACACACACTGTCATCAACCCTTTAACATTGTGAACTTATCTGTAAGGCGTGTCTATGTCAGATCAATGCCAGCATCAACGAGAGAATGACTTTACAGTTGGACTTAATGTACATTCCTCAGAAGGTTACCCCAAGTTAGAACACAGCTGTAAGAATTTCCTGTGTAATAAGGTCTCTGGGAACCCTGGAAGGGAAGGAATGGGAGGCATGGGAAGGAAGAGAAAAGCTGGTGGTACCAGTGACTGATTCCTAGGATGCACAGGCTCTTGGAATCAGCACAGGGAGCTTCTGGGAATTTCTCCTCTTTTAACGTTAGATTTGTAAATGCTAAAGTTACATGTTTGGGGATTTTCTTTGCATCATTGTTTACATGGTGGTAAAGAGAAGGGGAAAAAAAAGGGCAATTTAACTACCTGTGACCTCGCTGTAGATGTAAGTTATTGGAGTCCTTAAAGTGATGGTGTGTGCTGTAACATTATTGAGATGTGAAGAAATCTTATCTGTATCAGACACAATTAGGATTTGAAGCCATGTATGAAGACGGCCATTGCTTGTCTGTTTGTTTGCTTTGAGATAAGGTCTCACCATGTATCCTTGGCTGGCTTGGAGTTCACTGTGTAAACCAGACTGACTTTGACCTCCGAGACCTGCCTGCCTCTGGGGTTAAAGGTCTGTATTGCTACATCCAGCCTGGGTAGTGTTCTTGTAGAAAGGGCTCTGTACCCAAACCTTTCCTTCTGCTATGGAAAGCAGATGTTGTGGTGTTTGTATTTGTGTGTGTGTTGTGCTCACCTGTACAGGTAGGTGTAGAGCCCAGATGTCACATCAGATGTCTTCCTCAATCATTTCTCCCTGAACCTGCAGTTGCCTTTGGCTAGAAACTGGGCTGGCAAAGCCCAGGGAGCCTCCGCCTCCCCCTTGCCCAGTGTTGGGTTTATAGGCATTCACTGCCGGGCCTGACTTTTTACCTGGGTTCTGGGGGTCCGGACTCAGGTCCTCATACTTTCACAGGAAGGGACTTTACCAGTGAATCATCTCCATGATCCAGAATGTCTTCCTCCCTCCCTTCCTCCATCCCTCCCTTCCTCCATCCCTCCTCCTCTCTCTCTTTCTTCCTTTCTTTTGAGACAGGGTTTCTCTGTCCTGGAACTGACTTTGTGAACCAGGCTGGTCTTGAACTCACAGAGATCCACCTGCCTCTGTGTCCCAAGGGCTGGGATAGAAGGTGTGCGACATCACCGCCAGATCAGAATGTGTTCTTAAGGGGAAGTTTCAGGGTCTATGACTCACATTATTTGAGTATTGATTATTATACAATGACCACACTGGATTTGACAATCAGAACACAATACATTCTTTTTATTTTAAAGGCACAGATGAGACCCGGTTCTCCTGAGAAGCTCTATTGTCAAGAGCCTCTTATTTTTATGAATATAAAAATGAGTTTTCACTTTCCTACAAAAGCTCTGGACTCACAGAGATGAGTTTTGGAACCTTTTTATTTGTATCCTGTTATCAAAGTTAAAAAATTCAATTACAGAAATCTACACCCTCCCTACTCTCAGGTTATTTCATTCCTAAAATTCAAAATGTTTTTATTTTTAGCTTTTGGATGCATGACCTTATCTCTGAGCTTATTTTCCAGGTGTGTGTTAATTTGAATCTTCTATTCAAAGTCCCCCAAACATAAACACAGCCATCTATAAGAGCTAAGTCTTTGCTTCAAATGGAACACAAAGTGAAGGTCTTTGTTAAGATCAGAGAACCTATCGGATATGTGTATTGTTACGTGTGTGTATGCATGAATGTGTGGGCACGTGTGTGTTCGCATTAGTGCAGTGCCCATGGAGGCCAGAAGAAGGCCCAGATTCTGGAATTACAGATGGCTGTGAGTTGCCAGGTGGATGTTGGGAGTTGAACCAGGGTCCCCTGCAAGAGTAGTAAGAGTTCTTAATGGCTGCGCCATCTCTCATTTGCTGTTTTTCTTTATAAAAGACACGGACCCTGTGCAGAATCATCTGACAAATTTACACATTTATTTACTTAAACAGGAGACTGTATTTTATAAAAAGCTTCCTGCCCCTGCTTCTTTTCATTCAGCAGTGTATCTTGGACACCCTTCCCCAGTGCTGTTTGCTTCTCTGTTGCCATTCCCTATTGGAAGTCTCATTTTGGGTCCTAGAGAATGGAATGTACTCTCTGGTCCTTTAACTTTGCATGGGCCAATGGGAGGTTGGGATATGAGGACTTGTCTCACAGTTAGGACTTATGTGGCCTGCTGTGGAACAAGCCTGTGTGACTCATGGGCCCTGTCCTAGAGCCTGGCTCTTGAATGAGACTCAGACTCCAGCTGTAACCAGTCCTTCTTCCTGCTGAATGCAGCCTCACTAACCACCCTGTCATTTCAGAGTGATTTGTTAGGCAGTGCTCTTTTGGAAACAGCAAATCCTCTGTGCCTCGCTATTAACCAGGTCACAAGAAGTTTTCCCTCTCAACCATGTACCCTGCTTGATGACATTGTGTTGACCTTCGGACACCTGTCTCCTCTTCAGAGGCATCTAGGGAGATGGCTCAGCAGGTAAACACCGCTGGGAAAGTATGAGGACCAGAGATCAGGTCCTTAGAACCCAAGGAAATGACTGGTGGGTCTGGAGGTTGCCTGTGATCCCAGCACTGGGAAGATATAGACCTAGGACCCCTGGAACAGGCTGGCTAGCTAGACTGGCCAGATTACTAAACCCCTCCCACCAAAGTAAAAGTGAGAGACTCTGCCTCAGTAAATAAGATGGTATCTTAGGGTTTCTATTACTGTGACCAAACACCATGACAGGAAAGGGTTTATTTCAGTTCACATTTCCACGTGACAGTTTATCACTGAGGGAACTCGAGGCTGGAGGGACCCTGCTTCCTGGCTTTCTCCTATGATTTGCTCATCTTGCTTTCTTATAACACCCAGGACCATTTGCCCAAGGGTGGCACCATCCACAATTAGCTGGACCTCCTACATCAGTCATCAATCAAAACTGCCCGATTTGGTGTGTGTGTGTGTGTGTGTGTGTGTGTGTGTGTGTGTGTGTGTGTGTGTGTTGGGGGATTTTTCTCAATTGAGGTTCATTCCTCCAAAATGACTCTAGCTTGTGTCAAGGTGACATAAAAACTATCCAGTGGGTGGAGAGAGACTGAGGAAGACACTAGATGTCAGCCTCAGGCTTCCACTGCACACATGTACACATAGACATGCACACACATTCCAGTATATATGCACATGTAAGCACCCTACACTCAGAGATGTGACTAGTCCTCAAATTCATCCCCTGAGTCTGCAGTGACCATCCCTGTTTGCATGTGATCTTAATCATCTTGTACAGGCCTGAGCATTCTGTGGGATGTGTTCCCAGGGAGGTCTCCTTTGCACATCTGGCCTGACTTGAGACAGAGTTACAGAGCCACTGTTCCATAAAAAAACACTCACCTTTCAGATAAGTGACTGGCTGTGCTTTAGTACTTGACTTCACCCATGGGTGAACTTTGCTGGTGAAATAACTGTGGGAATCAGGGATGGGGATAGGGTTGGGGCTTTCCAAACAGACACACCCACTGTGGCCACCAGAAATAGATCTCACGGTCCCTGCCTGACTCTAGTAATCTTCCTGCAGTTCCACCTTGTTCTCCTTGGAGCTGGAGTATGTGATTCTGTGGTTAGCAGCCTGGCCTCGGACATTTGGAAGTATGCAGAATAGAAGATACAAACAAGCCCAGATGGTCCTGAGATGACCATCAAGGATGTAGAGTCTCCATCTGCAGTGGAGCCATTTTTAATACTGATGACCCAGCATGGTAAGGATAGTTGATAACAATGTATAGTTCATCCCGTGAAGTGGAGCATGAAGGGCTTGACCAAGGTTGTATAGCTTGTGTGGGCAAAGCTAGGATTAGAACACGGATCTCCAGACCCTTTTCCTGGATGGAGGCATGACTGCCTCCAGCTACAGGGGCCTTGAGGTCTACATTCCCAGACGGGCAGTTTAGAAGGGTAAGGACTGGGGAAATGTGAACAGCGTCTGAGTCAGGGAGGATGGTGGTCATGCAGCACCTGACTTCCCCATACTTCCCACTGTGTCTCCAGTGGAACCCTCAGTGAACCCCAAGATCTCAGGCTCAGCTCCCTCCCTCTACCACAGGTAAGACATTCATCAGCACACAAGCTATTTAAAGAGCCACGTACTTCCAGTGCTGTCACTGTGAAGTGGACCTGAGGCTGAGCAGTGCAGATTCTCATGTACCGGACTGTCCCTGCAGCCTGCCACTGACGCTGCCACTTTCTTACCATGGCAACCAACCATCATAGGACTTACATGAAATCTCAGCTCTGCTGCTGTGTGACCTTGGGGGAGCCTCAGTGCCATCATTTGTCAAATGGGGTAAACAGCTACATTGTCCAGTATGGGAGAATGTAAATATGGGCATGTTTGGGAAGCCAACACCACACTCTGCAATATGTAGCAAGTAAACAACAGATAGAAATGTGAATTAATATGAGTGAGTCTAATGGGTGGAGCCCTTCCTGGAGACAGCCAATGGGAATGCTGTCAGGCAGAATGAAGGAGAACCTGGGTACATTGCTGGGTCTCCCACTTTTCTCCCCTCCAACTTTCCTGTGCAGTGGCCTCCTCTTGCTACTTCTAGCTTTGTCTTGTGACCTGACTCTGTGGTCCTCTCTCTGTTCACACTTAGTAACAACCGTGTCTTCTTTGTGTGTGCATGTGTGCATTGGGGGAAATGTGTGCATTGTTCTTTAGGCATTGTCCACCTCATGCTTGGAGACAGGCTCTCTCACTGAGATCCAGGGCTCACCACTTAGTTTGTTTGGCATGAGAGCCCAGAGATGGTGCGGGACAATTCTGTATCCTGTCAATCATGTTTTAAATAAATGCTGATTGGCCAGGCAGGAAGTATAGGTGGGAAAACCAGACAGGAAGTAGAGGTGAGAACAGGAGATTTGGGAAGCAGGAAGCTTCCCTGGCATTCCTGCGCAGATCTCCAACAAGGCAACATGTAGCAGCCCAGCTGAGAGAAGGTACTGGCCATGTGGCTGACAATGGGTTAATATAAGTTATGGGAACTGGTGGGAAGACTGAGCTAATGGGCCAATCAGTGTATAACCTAATGTAGACTCTCTGTGTGATTTTCTTTGGGGCTTGCCGGCTGTGGCGTACTGGGCGGGACAGAAACCCCAACGAGCAGGCCCCTCATGTTACACAGAGACCCTCCTGACTTCCCAGGGCATTGGTGGAATTACAAGTCCACAACACCATGCTAGGCTTTTAAGTGGATTATGGGATCACACTTTATCAACTAAGGCATCTCTCCAGTCCCCAAGTATGGTTTCTTTCCATGGCTGACCTCTCCCTGATCTCTCTCTCCTCTTGTGGCTTCTGGTATTTTCCATTCCCTAATTTCCAGTCTCAAGTCTCACCTATTTGGAAACCTTGAGTGGAAGAGTGATGTTTCCCTGTCTGGTGTCCCTCTGAATGTCTTCCCATGAGTGTCGACTCGAGGGAGAGAAGTGGACTCGGGACTCATTCGGCATTTTCTATCCATCAAGTATCCTGCTGCTCATCTGCCTGGTCCCAGCTGCTCTAAGAATGAGTCTGTGGAGAGTCAAAAGACACTCACTGTGCAAGCGGCTGGAGGGGCAAAGCCTCTGTGTGCATCTGAGCCAAGTCTCACATCAACTGAGTTTTACATAAGAAATTCAGGTTTATGTGAATTATGATCCGAAGACATTTGGACGGCTGAAAAGTATCTGTGCTTTTGCCCAGCAAGTATGAGATTTAGCAAAGCAAAGATCCCAAAGGCAGGGCCAATTCTTGCTCCCTTCAGGAGTTTCCACAAAGGCTGTATCTTCCACTTAATTCAAAGGGAAATTTATGACTCACTACCCACACACCCAAGTGCTGTTCCCTGCCATGGTCAGTACTTAATTTTGTGTGTGTGTGTGTGTGTGTGTGTGTGTGTGCATATCTGTGTTCATCTCTGTGTGTGCATGTGTGTGTCTGTATGTCATTTCTGTGTGTACATGTGCATCTCTCTGTGTGTACATGTGCATCTCTCTCTCTGTGTATATCTGTGTGCATGTGCATCTGTGTGTGCATATGTGTGTGTCTGTATGTCATCTCTCTGTGTGTGCATGTGCATCTCTCTGTGTGTGTGCATGTGCATCTCTGTGTATATCTCTGTGTGTATGTGCATCTCTGTGTGTGCATGTGTGTGTGTATATGTGTGTGTCTGTATGTCATCTCTGTGTGTACATGTGCCTCTCTCTCTGTGTGTGCATGCGCGTCTCTCTGTGTATATCTCTGTGTGTATGTGCATCTCTGTGTGTGCATGTGTGTGTGTATATGTGTGTGTCTGTATGTCATCTCTGTGTGTACATGTGCATCTCTTTCTGTGTGTGCATGTGCATCTCTCTCTGTGTATATCTCTGTGTGTATGTGCATCTCTGTGTGTGCATGTGTGTGTGTATATGTGTGTGTCTGTATGTCATCTCTGTGTGTACATGTGCATCTCTTTCTGTGTGTGCATGTGCATCTCTCTCTGTGTATATCTCTGTGTGTATGTGCATCTCTGTGTGTGCATGTGTGTGTGTCTGTATGTCATCTCTGTGTGTACATGTGCATCTCTCTGTGTGTGCATGTGCATCTCTCTGTGTGTGCATGTGCATCTCTCTGTGTGTGCATGTATGTGTGTGCTTGTGTATCTGAGTGTGTGCATATACATATGTGTGCATCTCTGTGCATATGTGTGTGCATGTGCATCTTTGTGTGCCTGCATATGTGCATGTGTGAATGTGTACATGTATGTCTGTGCATGTGTGTGTCTGTGCATGTGTGTCTGTGCATGTGTGTCTGTACATGTGTTTCTATGTGTGTGTACATACAGGGGTGCATACATGTAGAGGTCAGAGGTCATCATCTGGTCCTCCTTGGTTGCTTTCTGCATTATCTTTTGAGACAGAGGCTCTCAGTGAACCTGTAGCTCATTGATTTGGGGACTCTGGTCAATGAGCTCCAGAGAACCCCCCATCTCTGTCCCAGGACTAGGCTTATGAACTTGTGCTGATGTGCTGGCTCTTAACATGGACTTGGGGGATTTGAACTCAGGTTCTCATGTGTGGTAGGCTCTTTACTGACTGAACTCTCTCCCAGCCCAGGGCCTAACCTGTTTTGATGAAATAAATGCCTGAGTTTGTGACAAGACAACAGGATCTAACATCACTGTTTTCACGGGCGTCTCTTGTGGTTTTTAACCTGCCACCACTCTGAGGTTTCTCACTTCTTCCTGGTTCATCCCCCGGGCAGGGGTGGGGGGAGCATTATCCTTCTAGTCTAATTAGGAAGCTGTTCTAGAAAACACTTCCATCTCGCTTTGAAGCAAACTTTCCTTTCTTTAAAGGACAGCAGAACCCCTACTGGATTCTGTACCGTGGTGAAATTAGTTTTCCAAAGCAGATGTGGAAGGTAATTTGTGTATTGCTGTCAGCGGGAAGCTCTGAGATTAATTGTCTTTGCCAACCTCACTGAGTTCTAACAGGGTGTTTAATGCACAGACCCGCTCCTTTCCTACCAGTGTCTGGGGACAGAGGGACAGGCCTCCTTCTCCCTAAAGAAGAAGGGGGCTGGCATTGACTTCAAAATGCGGATGGGAGGAGCCTGGCAGCAGAAAGAGCTGTAGGATTTGAGGGCGGGTTGTAGAGCTTGGATCCTAGCAGCAGCTCTAGTCCACAGGCGGGGACTTTCTGAGTACTTGTGCAGTGGTGCACATGCTCACATGTGTGTGGGTGTTTGTAGGGCAGAGGCAGACATCAAATGTCTTCCTCAGTCACTCTCCACCGCATTTCTAAAGGAGGGTTTCTCACTGAACCTGGAGCTCACTGACTTGGTTTATCTAGTCAGCCAATTTGCCCTAGAAGTGCCCTGCCTCTGCCTTCTAAACTCGGGTCACAGGTGAGCACCTATGCTCCCCAACCTTTACGTGGGTGCTGGGGATCTGAACTCATGTCCTCAGGCTTCTTTGGCAAGCTTGTACTACCAAGACACCTTCCCAGTCCTGGGAGCAGTATATTCTGGGGGAAAAATTTACTCACATAATACTGAAAATATTTTGTTAAAAAGTTTTAAAATCTGTAAACAAGACTGGCATCCCATTTGGCCAGACTCCTCCAAATGCCTGCTGTAGCTTGGTAGACTTTATATTTTCAGGTGATATTCTTATGCATGTATAAATTAATATAATCACTTGTCGTTAATGTCAGGGACACATTCTGAGAAATGTGCCTACAGATCATTTTGTGTGATGTGCAATGTAGCCAGGCAATAAGATGACTCTGTCACCAGGCATAGGTTCTTAAAGGGCCATGCGGCCCATTGTTGATTGCGTTTTCTATAAAGGTGTAATGCCCCAGTTTGAATGTAAAATGTCCCCAACAGGCCCATGAGTTTAAATATTTGGTTCCCCAGAGGGTTGCCCTGTTTGGGGAGATTGTAGAGTTTCTGGGACAAGAGGCAGGTCTGGCAGAGGTCCGCTGGGATGTGTCTTGGAGGCGGTGTTCACTGCTAGCGCGCTGTGCTCTCTGATCCACTAGGTACGACCAGCTCCTGCCACCATGGCCCCCACTGCCTCAGCCATCGTCCCTTCCCCACCACGATAAAACGTCCTTTAGTGCACACAGTGATACAATGTGGCTGCCACGTTTTGCTTCCCCAGCTCCAGGGCCCATAGCTTCATGGTACCTATACACATGCACTTCCTATATTTCTGAGTATCATGGTTCTCTGTGATGCAAACACTCGGCGACCCCTTGACTGTCTCCCTCCTGTTGGATTTTTATACTTTTCTCAGTTTTCCTTTGTTCCACATCCTGGTAAACATCCTTGCTCGGTGGATCTCCTCTCTCAGACAGATACTGAGAACTGAAACAGCTGGCTCATGCCATTCTGCCCACCTTAACATAAGGGGATTGAATATGTAAAATCTTATATCAGGTCCAGGATCAGCTGGGGTCCCAGGTGGCCCAGGCTTTGTGGCATCACCATTCAAAGACAGAAACTGTCGACAGCAATAATATAATTGAACTATGTCCCACTTGTCACTCAGTTGCTTGGGAAGCTCCCCGAAGGTGATGTGGGGTTAGCCAGGAATACTCTGTTTTCAGCTAATAGGCTTCTTGTTGTCTGTATGTGGGGGGTGGGCAGGCATGACAACTCCGTTTACTACACATGAACCGCTGGAGTCACCCTGCTACACACAGGTGACAGGAACACAGGACTGGGGTAAAATAAGAGGAAAGGCCAATGTCCATCCCTGCTCTGCTGTCCCCAAGCTGCCTCTTGGTTTTCTTGCCAGCGATCCTCCGCACCTCCATATTCTTGTCTTTGAAAAGCAGACCTGCTGAAGTTAGCCATGGACGCTTCCAGCTATAATCTCAGCCCTTGGGCAGGTAAGGGGGAATGTTATGTGCACTGGGCAACAAAGTGAGACCCCGCCAGAAATAAAAAAGAAAGAAAGAAGAAAGGAGGGAAGGAAGGAGGGAGAGGGAGAAAGGGAATAAATCTGCTGAACATAATTTGGTGGCTTTATTTATTTATTTTACTTTGCTTTTATTTTTAACTATAGAAAAACTGAAAGCTATAAGGAATGGAGAAAATAGATTGCCCAAGCCCTCTGGGGCTTCCTCCATCTTGAATACTTACCCACATCTTTCTTTTCCGTTGCTGTAACCAGTACCTTGACAGAAAAAGCAGCCTCGGCTTTAGTTTACCTCTCTCTGAAGCTATGCTACCGCTCCAGACCTCAGATTTGTGGTCTGCAGCAACAACGCCCACTCTGCAGAGCTGTGTGAGCACCGGGTGGGTGCTCATGTGCCGGGGGCTTGGTCTTGCTCATGGGACTTTGAAATCTGAAACAAAAGGAGAAAACCCCTAAGGCATCCCATTGGGAATGGTATTTTGCAGACAGAGAAAGATGTAACATGATAATGGTGGGCTCAGTTTCCTGTTGCAGAAACTGTCCTTTTTTTTTTCTTGTCCACTGTGAGGTCTTACCAGTTCTGAACTTACGATTGCTGGTCCTGATTGAATTCATGTATTTCCTCTCCCTTTCAGTCCTGTCATCTTTTTTTTTTTCTCCTTAAAAAAAGAATCAACCTCATTTACAGGCTGATGGGATGTATTTGAAGGGGAGAGGAAGTAAGTTTTTTTCTCCCTGCTTTTCAATGTCTTGGTGCTTTGAAGAGAAAGATTGAAGCTCTTTAGAGAAAGTAGGGTTCATTTTCAAAAACAGTGTTTATATTTGGTGTTTCACAGTCTCTTCCTGTTAATCCCAGTGAACGAGAATAAAGACCATTACTCAAATTCTTTGGTCAAATTAAGCAAGCGTTAGTTTCTGTCAGACATGGCTACCTATCTCCCTAAAGTGAGGTTTGAGAAAATAGCCTTGAATACAGGAGAAGGTGGGGTTTATATTAGCTCTCAAAACTTCATGACTTGGGGGTTTTCCAGAGGAATTTGTGTTATGCAGGGACTACTGAACATTTCAGCTATTTGGCAGAACATCTTAGTTTATCAGAGTGGAGATTAGATATAGGGTGTAGAACATGTCAGATTTCAGAAAATGTGTCAAGACATGGTTTAACCCAAGTTTTACAGAAAATAGGCATGAACTTATTTTGACCTTGTAATAAGATGGTTTTTAATCTTAAGATGGAGTCAGGCTGGTTCATCACTTCCTTCAGGTCCTGGTAAGGGATAGAGTCACACCCCCCCACCACCACACACACATACCACGGGAAGAGGGGGTGGGGCAGAGGCTGCTGGGAAGGGAAAAATCAAGCAAGTAAAGATGCCAAGATAGACTGGGCATGCTTGGAAAAAGGAACAAGCCGCATCATGAAAGAAAAAGATAACTTCATAGATAAACATACGAATACTTAGGACTGGTTCTCCTCCCCAGCCATTTGCATGTGTGTGTTGTACAATTGTGTGTGTTCATACATGTGAATCTTTGATCACTTTCTACCTTGTTCACTGAAGCAGGCTCTCTCAGTCAAACCCAGAGTTTGCCTATGTGGCTAGTCCCATGGGGGCAGCTTGCCCTGAGAATCCTCTATGCCCGTCTTCTGAGGCTGAAATTACAGGCAGGTTGCCACACCCACCTGGCATCTGAGTTACAGTTCTCATGGTCGCTCAACAAACATTTTATCGCGGAGCCACCTTCCTAGCTTTTAATGATAGCAAAGGGGTTGGGATAAGCGCAGATATTTTTCCTGTTCTTTTCTTTCTTTCTTTCTTTCTTTCTTTCTTTCTTTCTTTCTTTCTTTCTTTCTTTCTTTCTTTCTTTCTCTCTCTCTTTTTTTTGCATCAGTGGGAAATTCTCAGATCGTCACTGTCATATTGAAGGTTAGGCTGGCGGGATGTGAATGGTGATGTTTACTGAACGAGACAATTAAACTGTATTCATCTGCCAGGGTCTTGTGGGTGGCTGAGAAAGTAGTGAGTCTGGAAAAGCAGACTGAACTCTGGGAATCTCTCTCTGGTTTATGATGTTCCAAAGACACTGAGCTTCTCAGTCCCATGTTCTCCCCGCAGCATCTAGACTGCCTAGCTTGCAAGGCTTGGTTGGTTTGATGACGCTGAAAACAGTTTCAAAAACTCCTTGTTCATTAAGAAGAACATGAATGGTTATACTCACCTCCAATGCCAGTATGTGGGAGGCTGAGGCAAGAGGATTGTGAGTCCTAGGCCAACCTGGGCTACATAGAGAGAGCCTGCTTAGAAAAGGAGAATGTATTTAAAGTATAATAGTAATATTTTTAAATAGTTTTGTTTTAAATTCAGTAAGTGCCAGGTATTGTGTTAGGCCCTGAGGATATAGGACTAGCTGCTCTGCAGGCTCTAGAAAAGTAAGGATAGATTTTTTTGGATGGGGGTAGGGAAATTGATTCATTTTAGATTATGACACATGAAAAATAACCACAAAAGAGTTTTTGAAAGTTTAACTTCCAAGTTCATGGTGAAAAATGTAAAAGGCAGGAAAAGGCTGAATGGGAACCATGATAAAAGCAGAGTAGAAAAAACCCAAAATATGATGACAGAAAGAAATTCAAATGTAACCACAATGACAATAAATATAAATGGCCTAAACTCACCAGTTAAAAGATAGGGACCAGTGGTGGGATGTGATGGTGGTGGGGAATTTAGTTGTGTCCTTGTGGTGGTTTGACTTTAACTGGCCCTCATAAACTCATAGGGAGTGGCATTATTAGAAGGTGTGGCCCTGTTAGAGTGGGTATGGCCTTGTTGGGGGGGAAGTGTGCCATTGTAGGGAGTGGGCTTTAAGGTCTCCTATTCTCAAGCTACACCCAGTGTGGTCACAGACTCCTGCTGCCTGCAGATCAAGATATAGGACTCTCAACTCTTTCTCCAGCACTATGTCTGCCTACATGCCACCATGTCTGCTATGATGATAATGGTCTAAACCTCTGAACTGTAACTAATCCAATTAAATGTTTTCCTTTATAAGAGTTGTCAAGGTATCTCTTTACAGCCATAGAAATCCTAACTGAGACAGTCCTTTTTATATTTTTATTTTAATTACTTTCTGCTTGTGTATGATAGATGTTTGCTACTTTAACTCTCCATCAACAGCTAATCATTATAATATAAAAAGAGAGGTTTGTTTTCAGGAATGGATTATATTTATGTCAAACATATTTCCTCACTGTTTAACACTTCTCCCTTTCCTGAGGGACTTCATAATAAAGCAGGGATTGAGTTACATTAACAGACTAAAGATAAAGGATGGAAGAGAAAAGAAAGGAAGGGGTATTATTGAATTAGTTGCTGAGTGATTTTCTAAATATTTATTACATTTATTTTATTTATTGTGTGTGCACATGGATGCTATAGTGTCAGTGGAGGTCCCGTGGGAGTCAGTTCTCTCCTTCCACCATGCGGATCTCCAGGATCAAATTCTATAGATACGCATGCATGTATTCTATTGAGACTTACAATGATCTCTATAGAGCTTGGCTGATCTTGCTGGGTCTGTTGTGATTCTAGGCACTAGCTGGTCTTGTTTTCTGTGAGACCAGCATGGACCATAGTAGAGGCAAGAATTGAAGATAAAGAGGGCAGGTGTCAGATGCTGTGGGGCCTTGAACAGTCCAGGAACATTTACTGGCTAGAGCAAAGTGCAGGCTGGACCCAATTCAAGGACTGGAGAAACTGACTTCACCTCCACGGACAGATCTGCAAGGTCATGTGGCATGGAGCATGCACAGGGAAAGAAAACATTAGACCTTTTTTTTTTTTTTTTGTGGCCAACCTATCATGCTCCCATAGTTCCCATCAATGAGGTGACATAGTGCACACACAGCCGTGGCTTGGAGCCAGGTCTGCAGGAGTCTTTCAGCAGATGCAACCACTGTCAGGGCTATGTCATTGTTATCACAGTCCTGTCCTAAGGTCTGGAGTTGATTCTAGTCCCCGTGTTGACATTACTGCTGCCTTCCTGCTGTTTTCCTTGTTCACAGAGGAGCAAGAAGTTGACCGAGCTTCCTTGCTATCACTGTATGTTAGTATCCTTTAGCCATTAGCTGTCCAGACAGCCAGGGTGGAAGTCTGTTTAAAGAATGTTTAGGTGCCTTTTCCCATGGCTACCAAAGCTGTGCCAGGGACAGAGACATATCTGAACTAGGGACAACAAGGGCCGAGCCACCTGTCCTGTAGAGGGATAAGGATTGCCCCAGATGTTTGCTTTCCTCCTGTCCACTGTGGGCCATGAATGAGTTATGTATTTTTATTTCCAAGGGAGAGAGATCCAGTGTGAAACAGGCTACAGCTTGGCCCTGCCTAGGACACCTGTTCATAAACTCTCTTTAAGCTGAAGTGGGACGAGACCTCGTCCCGGCTTGGCTATTCCTAAGCCAACGTCACCAGGGTCCCCCCCATCATACAGGATGAGCCTAAAATGTAACTGATATGATAGATGTGACGTCAATTTCCCTTCCATATGGGAAGTTCCAGCACTCCCCCAGAAAGCCCACACTCAGGGAGATGAGCTGAACGAATGTATCAATAGACACCCTGCAGCTCTCAGCATTTTAAGGAGGAGGAAACCCCCCTCTCCAGAAATGCCAGAGAGCAAACGTGTTACTGAGTCATCAGAAAACAGACAGATTCCCGTCCCCTCTTATTTTAAAACGCTGCTGTCTAGGTACTGGGAGCTGTCGACAGGGAGAGGTTATATTTGGAAGTCCTAACTTGGGAGAGGCTAACTTTAAAAAGCCGACAAGCTCCATGGAAGCCACTTGGCTTCTTCCCTTTGCTCTGTCATCCTGAAGCCCTGTGAGCATATCACGTGCTGAATCAAATGAATCCATCTTGCCCACCCTTGGTGTTTATTTGACGTTGTAGTTTCTCTCCCGAAGCCAGTCTCAACTTTGAGCTGTCACTGGAAAGAAATGGTGCCAGGGACTTTAAGTTTTAAAAAAGTTTGGAATGCTTGACTTAAAGAGACTGGAGTGAAATGGAGGAGGTAGAGGATGAGAAGGAGGGTGAGGAAGAGGAGGAAGAGGAGGAGAAGAGTGAGGGAGATGAGGAGGCAGAAGATGAGGAGGAGGAAGATTGATTTGTACTATGGGAAAGCACAGCAGCTTCAGGCAAGGCTGGACAGGTGTTCAGTTCCCATCAGGACTCTTGGCTCTCTTGCAGAGATGTCAGTCTTAGGTCACGGGATGCAAAGCCTTCAGTCATCAAAGGCCACTTAGTGACTGCAATAAAAAGATGATTCTTGTTGCACATGCCAGTGCCCTCCTTTAATCCCAGTGCTCAGAAGGCAGAGGCAGGCAGATCTGTGAGTTCAAGGCCAACCTGGAGTATCTAATGAGACCCTATCATAAAAACTAAACCAAAAATGTTGTGTCTCTCCTCATTTCCTCTCCCTGCCCCCTTTGTTTTATGTTCTATGTTCTGTGTAGTCCAGGATGACTTTGGACTCAATATGTAATGTACTGTGTTTCTGCCACTCTACTGTTGGGATTACAGCTGTGTGCCACTACACCTGATTTCCTCCAATCCTACCCTCATACTGAGGATGGAATTTAGGGCCTTAAGCTTGCTAGACAAACACTCTGTTACCAAGATCCCCTCAACCAAAGACATACTAAGAAATAAGAAACATTCACTAAGAAATCAACAGAAATTTCAGATCCGGACTTACTAAGAGCTTACTAAGGCTCTCCTGAGCCCTTTCCCATATCAATTGCTGTGTCCGTGGAGTAAAGTAGATGAGTGGGTCAGGCTTGGGTGGATGCTGGTGCCTGAACCACAGAGAGAACTTCTGAAATCTTCCAGGACTGGTTGAGAGGGAGAGATTGTCTACTGGAAGGACAGGGCTGCTGGGAACTGGGTGAGTGCTTAGCAGGCAAAGGTGGCTTCAGGGACAAGGTGCTAGCCTGGGTCCTCCTGGAAGGTGCCACAAGACAAGAACCAGTGTGCCAGGAGCCAATTAGAGGAAAGCCTGTGAGAGGCAAAGAGAGGAGAGGGAAGGAAGGGTGGGTGTCTTGGACTCCCTTCAGGCTAGAGATGGTTCAGGACATGCACGGTAAGCCCGCTAGCCCCATCCCTGTCAGGAGAGTCCTCCCCCCATCTCCCAGTAAGAGACCTGTTTTAACATCCCAGCTGTAGGCAGCCATTAGCCAGAAACTTCCCATAGAGGCATGACCTCATTCGCACCAATGGGTTTGAGAACCAGGCAGCTGGAGCACTGAGTTCGTGAAGCTTCCAGTGCTGGGCATCTATCTGGAGGGTGTTTCCTTATGGTGGTCATAGATAATAATCTGTTTTTTTTTTTGTGAAATGTCTCTTGGGTTCAGAGCAGTGTATAAAGCTGTTAGCTCAGCGACTGTGGGATGGGAAAACTGAAGCAAGAGAGATGGCGACTTCCTTATACCCCAGTGTTGCCTTCTACCCTCCTTGTGACAGGCAGCAGTGTTCCACTCAAATCCATGTCCATATGTAACCTTTGGATGTGACCTTATTTGAAAATAAGGTCTCTGTAGATGTAATTCTATGGGCTAAGATGAGGTCATCCTGGATCAGGGTGGACCCTTATCCCCCAAATGATTAGCGCCCTTACATGAAGAAGAAAAGAGTATTCCCAGGTACAGGCAGAGGAGAGGAAGCCATGGTGATGGAGACAGGACAGAGTGGGGCAGTGACACCAAGAAGCCTCTACTCAAAGCCAGGACACAGGTATGGAATGGTGTCCCTAAATCAAATCAAGTTGACAGTCGAAACTAACTACCATGGGCTGGGGGTGGCTCATTGGGTAAAGTGCTTGCTACACAAGTCAGCTGTGGGCCAGGGACTCACAATCTCACTGCTGGGGAGGATCCTTGGGGGCTCGGAGACCAGTCAGCCTGGCCTTCTTTGGGAGTTTATTAAGCAGATTCAAAATAGAACATGATTCTGAAACTGTAACATGGAGATTGAACTGTCTTTGGAGTCAGAAAGGGAACAGGATGGCATAGGACCTCACGACCTCCCCACGTATGAGTAAGATAACCTCCTACTGCTGGACATTCGGGCTGTTTCCACTTTGCCGTTGTTACGAGTGATGTGATCTTTCTCAGATGGGCATCTGATTATGTCCTTGGGTTAAATTCCTGGGCAGGTTCTGAGGGTCACAGGCAGGTGCATGCAACTGTCAAGGTTCTGACCACAGTCCTCTACTGCCTTTGGAGAGGCTGCACCAAGTGCCTTGCCAGGTCAATGCATCTGTCTGCTTAGCCATCTCACCTTCTTACCCAGCCTTGGTGAGTGTGGATCTTGGTACAAGTTCAGCTTGTCTCTGCCTTTCCCAAGCTTATCTGTCATGTTGCACCAAGATTACATAACTGTGGTGTTGAGGAAGCTCCTGGGAGGGGAGATGCTCCCCAGATGTGCAGGAAATGCTGGTGTAGGGAGAGAGAAACGCTCAGGGCAGCAAGGGGCTGGTCACGAGGCTTCCCTCCTCCCTTGCCCTGCTTCCCTGGTCTCTGAGGATGTAACCTTATTCATTATCTTCCTTCCTAAATCAACAGAAAGAAGCCTCCCACAGCTCTCTGGGCTCGCTCACACTGCACTGTGATTTGGGGACTTTGCTCCTCTTCTGAGGCCTGCAGCTTAGACAATGGGGCCTCAGTCTTCTGTATCCGTGGTTTCTACATCAAAATAGCAGTTTTGGAAACTGGAGCTGAAAGATGGCTCAGTGAGTAAGGTGCTTGCTGTACAAGCCAAAGGACTCAAGTCCACATCCCCAGGCCCCATATAGAAGCTGGTCTAGCACTGAAACATGTCTGTCACTCCAGTGCCGTGGAGGAAGAAGCAGTGGGTCCTGGGGACGCACTGGCCAGCTGGTTCTGCTGAAATGGCTCCAGGTACAGTGAGAGAGATTGTCTCAAAAAAATACAGGGAGAGTGGCTGAGGAAGGTACAAAGTTGATCTCTGGCCTCTACCCAGGTATGCACAGGCATTTACACACACACACACACACACACACACACACACACACACTCACACACACTTATACACACTAAACTTATACACGTATACACTTATACACACCAAATAACTTTAATAAGGAAACACGTAGATACAGTAAAGCTGGGGAAGAAGGTCAGAGGGATGGCTGAGCAGTTAAGAGCATGGCAGTTCTTCAGAGGACCTGGGTTCAATTCTTTGCATCTGGTGATTTATAACTACCCCTCACAACTCCAGTCCCAGGGGATCCCTTGCCCCCTTCTGACCTCCACAGGCACCAGGCACATGGTGCACAGACATTCAGGCAGGCAGAACATCCATACACATAATAAAATAAATACATCCCCTTTTTTTAGAGCTGGGGGAGAAATTGGAATTTTCCAGCAAATGTCAGCCCATCCATTCTCCATGTCTCGGTAGGTGTGGGGACATCTGAGCTCACCTCTCGAGTTGCTGGCCTTCTGTGCTCTCTTTGCTTTCTGCTTGTTCATGCCATCCAACCCACCTCCATTCTTCCAGTCCCTCTCCTGCCTCACTGCCTGCCTCGACGACTGAGCCCAGAGCCTCTGCATTGTCCCAAGATAGCAAGCAGCATCTTTGAGACTTGGGGCTCCTGCCAGTGCCCCCCTCCAACCCTGGTAGATCCCAGCTCTGGTTGGGGCTCTGTGGAGGGGCTCGGTGAGGTGCAGCACAGGCTTTGGTGGCCATAATTGATTGTTGACAAGTCAGAAGGAGAAAGGAAAGGACAGCAAGGGCCTCTTTTGTCCTCCTATCATAGATTGTCCTTCTGACTTCACAGGCTTAAGTGGGGGGAGGTTCAGTCACTACATGAGGGGTCAAGCGGTAAACCCAGCACACCTTAGAGGTTGATTCCAAGGCAAGCAACTGTGCTGAGATACTGGAGATAAAAAGGAACTGTGGCCTGTTTGTGACGATACAACAAGAAGCTGCTACAGAGTCCTGCAAACCAGGGTACAGCACAGCTCTGTGACTTTTACCAGAGTCATTCAGCTCTTATGTGGGATTTGAAACTTTGTAACTTTGCTCTGAAGCTTGGCCGTCTGACTATTTGATTATACTTACACTATTTGCTACAGATGGCTTTTCCTACCTGCTGTTGATTTGGTGCCCCCCACTTAGCTACAGTCCTTGGAGATGAAAGAGGCACACAGTAGGTGCTTAATGACAGCTGCTATTTGGTGAACAAGGCCCTCATTCACTTTGGCTAGCTCAGATGAACACCCTCCAGCATAACGGAGGCAGGCAGGTGAGGCGGTCTACTCCCCATTCTTGGGTGAGAAAACTGAGGCCAAGGTCAAACCACCAGCAGGAAGATGAACCGAGAATTGAACCTCCACTTCCAAGTCCCCAGAGGTGCATGGCGCCTTGCCTGATAACTCCAAACTTGGCTGATTAATAAGTAAAACTGGCTCATCTGTCTCCCTGAACCCTGCTGCAGTGCCTCTGTAATTACCTGGCAGAGGGTGCAATGAGCTCCCAGGACAAACCCCTTTGACTGGTGAGAAGAATCTATCTGATCATACAGGCTGAACCCAGGGTCCCTGCGGCCACCCCTCTCCCCCCATGAATCTTTCCCCCTCCTCTGTACTGGCATCTCTCTGCTTCCTTTTCTTGTTCTGTCTCTGATCCTTGGAAAGGAGCCTGTGGTTGGCGCTTTGTCTCCTCCCTGTCCTGCTGAAAGCGTCTCCCTGGAGTGGGGAGGCTGCAGGGAGAGGTGCACATAGCTTGCGGGGGGGGGGGGGGGACTCTCTTGCCTGCACATCCCCATGCACCCAGGCTGTATCCTTCAGAACAGTTGGAAGTGATCGGATCACCGTGCCTTTCAACCAAAAGGGCACTCAGTCTTAACTCCTGGGGCCAGGTCAGGCCTCCAGCGCGATTGCTGTACTGGTTGCTTGTGGCTGCTGTGAGAAAGGATCCGTGATTAGTGGTAAAACAAACAAACAAACAAACAAAAAACCTCCACAGCTGTGAGAGCTTGCAGTTCAGGGTCAGGGGTCTTTCCATGAAGGGACCCACTGGGCTGCACTCCCCCGGAGGTCTGGAGTGTCTTGCCTTTCCAACTTCTTGAGGGTGAGGGGAGCTGGGGCGATGGCTCAGTGGGTAAGAAGCTTGAGGGTGAGGGGAGCTGGGGCGATGGCTCAGTGGGTAAGAAGAAGCTTGGTGTACAAGCGTGAGAACCTGAGTTCAGAGCCCCAGGACCCACATAAAATGTCTGTAACTGTATCACCTGAAGGGAGAGACAAGAGGCTCACAGCTTGCTTCCTGGCTTCTCTGCTGTGTTAAAGCACTCTGAGCAAAGCGATTTGAAAGGGGGAGAGGCTGAATAGACAGGGACCCGCTGAGCCTCCAGACCTCGGGTGGAGTGCAGCCCAGTGGGTCCCTTCACGGAAAGACCCCTGACCCTGAACTGCAAGCTCTCACAGCTGTGGCGTTTTTTTTAAGACCACTAATCACGTGATCCTTTCTCACAGCAGCCACAAGCAACCAGTACAGCAATCGCGCTGGAGGCCTGACCTGGCCCCAGGAGTTAAGACTGAGTGCCCTCTTGATTGAAGGGCATGGTGATTCGATCACTTCCAACTGTTCTGAAGGATACAGCCTGGGTGCATGGGGATGCGCAGGCAAGAGAGCCTACACCAGGAAGCCCCCCGCCCAGTTGTGTACCCTCCACCTCCCCCAAAG
The DNA here is from genome assembly GCA_028555095.1 of Dicrostonyx torquatus. NCBI lineage: Eukaryota > Metazoa > Chordata > Mammalia > Rodentia > Cricetidae > Dicrostonyx > Dicrostonyx torquatus. The sequence goes on from JAQHUG010000416.1 coordinate 643,636, forward strand.
GCAGAGAGTGAAAGAGCAGGTCACCAACATTGTCGTTTGGCCTCTGGTGCAGAGGAGCTGAAACATACGTGTACATATATACCACACATACATTTACATGTTTAGCATGAACCTAGAGTCACCAGAAAGAGTTTCCGCTGAGTAATTGTTGTTATCAGATTGTCCTGTGGGGCATTTTCTTGATTGTTAATTGATGTAGGAGGGGCCAGCCCTCCGTGGGCCACGTCATTCTCTGGGCAGGTGGGATTGGGTTGTATAAGGAAACTAGCTGAGATGGCCTGCAACTGAGTTGACTAGCAGCATTTCCCAAAGTCTCCGCACCAGTTCCTGCCCTGACTTCCCTCAATGATGGATTGACTGTAAGTTGGAATCAGTCAATTTCTTCTAGGTAGCCGTCTTAAAAAAAAAAACATTTATTTTAATGCATGTATGTTAGGTGTCTGCATATATGTCTATGTATCATATGTGTGCCTGGTGCCAGAAGAGGCAGTGGATCTTTTGAAGCTGGGTTGCAGGCAGTTGTGAGCTTGCATGTGGGTGTTGGAAGTCAAATCCCGGTTCTTTGCCGGAGTAGTAAGTGCTCTTGACTGCTGAGCTGGCTCTCTAGCCTCTGCCCCTCAAATTGCTTTAGGTCAGAGTGCTTTATCACACAGTAGAGAGAAAACTAGAAAGCACAAAGCACATGCACCGGCTTGCTTGTGGGTGTGGGCGTGCACCCCCAATATGGAGCCCGGGAAGAGCCTAGAGTGCTAGAGAGCTCGCTTGTAGCCATCATGGTCCATCCTGCTGGGGAAGACCGAGTGTCCTAAGCAGCTATACACCAGAAGAAGAGCAGGACAAGACAGCCAGTTGCTGCACCCAGCCCCTTAGGGTGCTCTATACAGCAGAAGAAGAGCAGGACAAGACAGCCAGTTGCTGCACCCAGCCCCTTAGGGTGCTCCTTGCAAGCTCAGGCTTGAACGAAGCCTCAGGGAGCAGCCTCAAGGAATCTGGTTCAAGGCAGTTCCCTACTGCAGTGGCTGCCAGAGCTTATAGCAGCTGCTGGCTCTGAATGGCTTCTCAGCGCACTTGGGGCAGAAGAGCAGGCTGGATTCTGAGCAGGGAGCTGGGAAGCTGGGTGAGTCCCCGGAGACAATGATGCATATTCCTGGAGGGCAGACACTGAGGAGGGTGCACTGCTGATGTTTAACCATGTTACTTTTAAAATTCTGTGACAGAGCCCTGTTTCAGGGAAGCTTGGGCAGGAGCCCAGCATATAAAAGCAGCTAGAAGCATCCAGTTCAAACCAGGCTTTTTAGGGTATGTGTGTGGGGTTATCAGTCCAGGCCTCCTTTACCTTTGCCTGGGAGGTTTAGAGGTCCTGACTAGAGAGAGGGTGATAAAGACACAGATGTTGACAAACAGATCTCCTCTCCTGTCAGATGCTTCCTGACTGTGTGAGTTTGGGGCTTCATCCCTCCCCCACCCCTGGTTTCTCATATGTAGCTGGACAGCTTAACCCACCTCGTGTTATTATGAAGACACAAGACAGTAACTGTGGCTGGATTGGACACACAGTAGGTGTCTTAGCATTTGGTATTTGCTGGTTTTGTTTCTTCCCAAAGACAGGGCTGACTCTGAGACAGGTCCTCAGGATGCATGCCTCGTGGCCAAGGAAGCCATACTGGGGCAGGAATTCAGGATCTAGGGACTAAGACTCCTGGGAAATATTTGAGTTCTGTTGCATCATCAGCACCCAGTATGACTTTTGTCCTTCTGTGAGTTTCTTGAGTGGCTGTTGAAATGTTTGTTGAGCGCTTGCTCTGTGCTGGGCTCGTCTAGGATGAGAACACAGGTTCTGGCATCTAAAGTCTTGCAGTTCTGCCTTCCATTCTGCTTGCAAGGTCTTTGACTAATGAGATTTTCCCACTTCCTGGGTCCTCAGTTTCTACATCTGCGAAGTGAGAGGAACGAATTTATTCCATGTTTAGGAAAGTACTCAGTGAGGTCTTGCCCCCAAATTGAAGGGTACCCACAGGACAGATGTCCCAGTGAGTATGTTTTGGGAACATACTCTGAGTCTGATTCCTGTGACTGTCACTGTGTAGCTTGAGCCAGGAACTGAATTTCTTGAGTCTCTACTTGCTTGTTTATATAATGAGAATGACAGTAGCCTCTGTGTGTGCGTGTGTATGTGTGACACAGAAGACCCCAGAAGTCACATGATGAGCTCCTGGAACATAGCAGGTTCTTTCTTTCTTTTATTTGTTTTTTTTTTTTTTGAGACAGGGTTTCTCTGTGTAGTCATAACTGTCCTGGAACTCACTCTGTAGACCAGACTGACCCTCGAACTCAGAGATCTGCCTGCCTCTGCCTCCCAAGTGCTGGGATTAAAGGTGTGCACCACCTTTAATAGCAAGCCACAGCAAGTTCTTAATAGTGACTATCATCACCAACACTGCCACTGTTACTGCCACCACTGTTAAAACCATGAGTACCACCACCATCACTACTGTAATCATTGTCAACAACATTACCATTATCATCAGCACCATCACAATTGTCATCATCATCATCTTCATGTCATCATCACATCACCATCAACAACATTACCATTATCATCAGCACCATCACAATTGTCATCATCATCATCTTCAT
>JAQHUG010000416.1:646574-683453 GCA_028555095.1 Dicrostonyx torquatus
AACAACATTACCATTATCATCAGCACCATCACAATTGTCATCATCATCATCATCACATCACCATCAACAACATTACCATTATCATCAGCACCATCGCAATTGTTATCATCATCACCATTATGATCACTACCACTGTCAATGCACAGCTGTCGTCACCCAGATCACCACCACTGTCATCAACACCACCATAATGATCGTCTATAGGGCCGAGCTCCAAATGGTCTCTCAGATCCCAGCAGTCTGGATCCTAGTTCTCAAAGGGAGAATTTAGTGGCAAACGTGGTGACTCATCCTGGGCCATTGATGGGAAGCTACATGTGTCTCCAATGGAGAGAAGGACTTCCCTTGCTTTTCTGGGAGGTTCTAAGTGACTCTTGGCTTGTCTGAGTTCTCTCGTTCCTTCTCCAGCATGAGCACTTTCTCACAGTTGGCAGGAATAGAACCCTTGGGAGCTGGGATGCTGGTGCCATGGGAACTCATTCCCATTGTATATACTCCCCCCCAGTGATTTATTTCCTGTGTGTAGTGACTTTACCTCAGAAAGCCATTCTGGTTTGGGGAGATGGGTCTTTGGCAGAGGATCATGTCTGCTCTGGAACTCCCAGAATTCTCAGCTCCATCCCACTCAAACCACATGCTGCAGGTTGGCATGTGCCATCCTGGTTGGCTGTCAACTCTTTTATCTCCATCAAAACATTTGACTCATAGGCTGGATTAGAGATTTTAGAATTGTGGCAGCCCCTAGTATGGGCATTCCTACTGCTGTCTTTTTAGCCTCATTCCTCTTGTCATTAGGAAAATGAAGTAGTCCTGCCTTCATTTTGCAAACAGGCCTGGAAACCTTAAGTGACGTTCCCAAGGTTTCACGGGGACTGTTTAACCAAATCACTCTCCCCTTAAAGCACTTGCTTTCCTAGCTTTGTTCTTCCTGCTATCTTCTGAGCCTGAGGCGCAGACTTCAGCAACAATGTGAATGATTTTGGAAGCTACAGGGAGACATTTACACAGAGACCAGTGAAGCCCAGGGGTTGTTGAGGGGAGAGGGGCTGTGAAATTACAGTTCACCTGGCAATATTAGCGTAAGTGTGCAGTGAGGTGGCCCATATGCGGTCTGACAGACCGGTCCCTGTGCCTCTGCTCCGGCCTGCCCCTTTCCCTAGTCATCCAATAACTTCTTTTCTGTCTGGGGTTGGCGGCTGCCCTTCCCCTCTGCTTGCGTCCTGGTGCTGTCCGTGGTGCTGACTACCAATCCGGATCCTTCTGGGGCGCCCAGCCTCCCCTCCTGGCCTCCCACCTCTCCTCCTGCAACCTCCTGCAAGCAACGCGGCACAATGCATCGCGGTGGGAGGCAGGCTTGGCTCTCCTACGCCGCCGGGAAGTGGCTGCCCCTCCCTCCGAATCACACAGGGTTTTTGCGGTAGTGGTGACAGCCGGATTGGGCACTGGGGAAGCAATTGATTTGTCTACTGCCCGCAGTCCATAGTTGCCTACGCTGCCCAGAGAGGAAGAGAGAAAAAAGAAGAGAAGAGAAGAGAAGAGAAGAGAAGAGAAGAGAAGAGAGAGACTTACAAAACCTTTCATCCATGTGGAGTAGTCTGAGCGAATCACTGCCCACTGTCTGCAGACTCCAATTGTACTTAGTTTTCGCCTCTGCTGGGGTATTTCTTTTTGTCTTGGTTTTGCATGGTTTAGGGGCATGTGTGTGTGCTGTTGCCTTTATTTTATTTTGGAAAGACCAGGAGAATCAAATGCACAATTTTCTTTCAGGCACGACTGCTGATCTTTCAAGTCAAGTCTCCAGTACTTAACATCTCTCTGCCGGCAGGGAAGGCAAGGAGTTGGCAAGAATTTGACTCACCCAGTCTGCTGTAATCCTCTACTGTCCTGGTGAGTGACATTCTTCCTGGTTGTGCAAATGAACTAGGAGACCTCGTTACCCTACTGAGATGTGTGTGCATGATCTGGAAGAGGGTAGTGGGAAAGGTAGGGTTGTTGAGAAATGGCCATAGCTCTTCGCCTGCATTCTGCAGGGTTTTATCAGTATAGAAACACTCTAGAGACAAATGAGATTTTAGCTCAGTGCCCAGGGAGGGGGCAAATGTGTGCTTGTTCAGGCAATGTGAGCAAGAGAGTGGCTTCTGCCCATCTTGCCCTCTTTGCAGCAGAAGCTGGGGAAAGTTAACCCTTCATGGCTAGTCAGGTACAGGGGGCCTCTGGGTGCTCTAATTTGGTGGGTGGCACCTTGGCCCTGGTTGGGAGAGAGTCACCTGAGACTGGAAGGTTAACCCTTGCCTGGGAATCCTGGACCAGTGCTTGCTTAGGACTGGGCTCAGATGGGGCTGTCTGGCAGGACCCGCTGAGTAATTGAATTGTGGTGGGATCTGCAAACTCAGCTGTCCTGAGATGGGAGAGCAGGGATCCATGAAAGCACCACCCTTTCTCTTGGCATGAATGACCAAGCAGTCGGCTGCCTGACAAGCTAAGGGTGCTTTATTTTCACAGGTGGTGTCACCTGTAAGAGACTGGAAGGAGGGATGTGTGTGGCTGTGACACAGGGACCCTGTCACTGAGCCCATCTCACCATTGAGAAGGAGGACAGGAAATTCCAGTCCTAGGCCCCCAGTTCCAGGACGAGCTGTACCCCACACCAGTTTCTTTCTCTGACATTCCAATGGGGCAACCCCATACTAACCTGTTAGCTAGTGGGAAGCAGAGGCCCCTCACCACTCAATCCCAAAGCTTGTCTTTAATTTCAAAATGCTTTTGCCAGTAATCTGTGATGTATGGGAAGAGATTCCGCTTTGCTTTCTGCCTTAATTCTTCTACCTTTTTTTTCTTTTTGAAAAGGAAAGTATTTTTAGCACTGTGATCTACTCAGAGGCTACTTTGCTCATCTCTATCTACTGGAATTGCTTCAGGAAGTTGGTTTTAGGAGGTAGAAAGAAGACAAGGTTAGCCCCAGGGATTGGCAAGTTGGAAATGTCATGAGGGTCACCCAGTCTCAGGTCCTAGAGGGACCAAAGAGCTCAGGGTGAGGACACAGAAGAGGAGCGTAGGTGCCCTGGTGGTTAGTGCCAAGGTTGTCGTCCTGAGTCCTGGCTTCCCATCTGGGTGACCTTGAGGAAGCCGCCTCCCTGGGAGGTTGTAAGTATGAATAGAAAGTGAGTGAGAAACTGCAGGCTTGCCCATGGATGATATTTTAAATACTAGACCTTCACATTCTTTGGTCAGATGGACTGTGGCTGGACATTGGAGAATGCACCATTGAGGCCCACTGATGTATTGAGGGTTAACCATTCAACTGCTGGGCTGTGGGGAGGCTACAGGGCTTGGAGGATTATCAAGGAGCCCCCAAGGGCCCCAGGAAAGTGTCACAGCTACCATGGAACACTCCCCTAGTCGACTTCTAGTTCCCAACCCTGCAGTGCAGGACAGCCCCTTGGAACAGTCCTGGGATGGCCAGACAGCTTCCCAGCCATCTCCCTGCCCCCTCACCTCCCTGGGGGTGGCCGAGAGCCAGGAGCCTTCTCCCTGTCACATCAGAAGTGGTGCATTGGGGTGCACTGGTGAGAGAAACAGACAGAACCTTCTGGAAAGGCACTCGAATCTCAGAGCTTTTCTTTCCCTTCTGGGCCTCAGTTTCCCAAGCTGTGCAATGAGTCAGCTGCTCTGAGTGACTGAGGCTTCATTCAGATCCCCTAATCTTCATGACACCTACTGCTGCTGTAGCAGAGGGGTGGCCATACTTTTAGGGAGAACTAGTATCTTTCTCTAATCTCAACTTTCAGAGAGGGCAATGCCTTGCCTTTAAATCACACAGCAAGTCTTGGCCTCGCCCTGCTGGAATCTACTTTCCCTATGTCCTAGCAGCCCCCACTTCCCACCCCTCGCCTGGTGTATGGAAGGGATACCACCATCAGTCCTCCAAACCTACTGGTTTGGGACACTGAGCCCTGGCGGCAGATATGTATAATTATTGTAGAAGGGGCTTCCACGGGCCCACCAGGTCCCACCTGCCCTTGCTGCCCTGTTCACTCAGCCTCTGTGTCTGTGGTGCGTTTGGGGTGGGTGGCTGCTGGGGGTAGGTGGTAGTGGCTTGTAGGATGTGGGATTTGTAGGCCACGAGAGTCGTTATTAACCCTTTCCCTTTCTGTATTGCTCACAGACAGAGGCTTTCTGTCACCCCTCTACACCCATCCCCCCAAACAACATATGGTTCTGTCTTTTTCTTGTGAGGGCCTGGTGGCAGGGTCCTGTAAGCAGACAAGCTGTAGTTGAGGTAGTGGGGTTTATTTCTGTTAAGAGCTGTGGCTTAACTTGGATAAAAATAAACCCGGGACCCAGGAATGGTGGGCTGGAGTCGAAGCATCTAAATTATTCCGCTGCCACCCAGGATAGGAGAGGCTTATGTGTTTGGAGGAGGAGATGGTGCAGATACAGCCCATAATCCCTGTTCCTGTCTGCTCGCCAGTCTGCCTGCCAGTCTGGGAACTGCAGGGTGGGTGCTGGGGCTGTGTGACATCAGGCACGCTCTCTGAGCCTCAGTTTCCTCTGTTAGGTGTGTTAAGATAAAGCAGTATTGTGGTTAAGACCACAGGCTCTGGCGATGGATCCCCTGAGCTGAGATCTTGGTTTTAGCACTTACTATGGGTACAGTTGCATGTCCCTGGGCCTCACTTACCTCATCTGAAGAATGGGGATGGCGATGAGTTAATGAATGCCAGGTGCTTAGTTCTGAGGCTGACAAGGACTAAGCATGGCAGTAAATAACCCTGGCTGGGGGTTGGGGTGGGGGACTGAGGGGTGTGTTGGGGTGGGGGACTGAGGGGTGTGTTGGGGTGGGGGAAGTGAGGGATGTGTTAAAAGCGACATAGCTCACACTGAGGCAAGCCTGGATAAGGGGGAGCCTGGAAGGACCCCTGGGCACAGGACACAGCTGTGAAACCCAGAATGGAGCAAGACAGACTTGCTGGGGGACCTAAGGCCTCAGTTTCCCCATCTGTAAAGTGGACACAATGACCTTCTTCTACCAGGCTTGGGACATTCCAAGCAAGTCCCAGGTCATTGTTCAGGGTGTCCATAGGGAGGGGTAGAGAAAGTCTGTTGCCTACAAGGTTCATGTTTCCCATAGCTCCAGGTCCCCTGGAGATTTTGCTGAGTCATCCCATTTTATAAGCTCAAGGTGTGGACTTTGCTTTTCCTTCACCTAGGAGTCCTTACCTAGTCTGGCAGTCAAGATGAACCCAGCAGGGTCTCATTATCAACTGGCTGAATGCAGGTATCCCTCAGCTGATCGGTGAGATGTTAATTGATTGACTAATGGATGGGTCAGCCTGAGAGCTGCCTTTAGTGTTAGTCTAGTCAGAGGTGTGTATGCAGTAGGCGATCCACTAGTGTTCACTGATTGTGATGAGTCATTAACAGGGCTGTTGGGATTTTGCTCTCATCTCAGATCCATTGCAGGCAGCTCCCTCTTTTGTCTGAAACTCATTGCTCTGGATTCCCTTGTTGAGTTCCTATGGTGTACCCAGATCCGGGCTGAATGCTAGGACAAGGTCTCATTTCCTTCGGGAAATATGTACTTTTGGGCTGGGGGAGGGCACAGAAGGGGTCTCTGGACACCTTGAAGCATAGTGTGCATGGATGCATGAAATTCTGTGCAAAAGTTTAACTCCTTGTCCTAAAGCATTGACTAACGTCGGAGGCTTCCGGGGTGGGGTAGGCGGAGGGTCGGTGCAGCTGTGGTCCTCATTTACACTCTAGTAAGGAGATCTATGCCTTCCTACCTGTGAGGCAGGCTTGGGTTTTGCAGCAGAGAAGGACTACAGGGGTGGCAGAGGCAGCAGAGGACTGAGAAAGGTCAAAGGTGCTGTCTGGCCGGCTGGGCAGGGTGGCAGGTACTAGCTTCCCTCACTTGTATCTGGGAGGCTGAGGAGCCTGGATTATGGCTGGTTTGCTATGTGATCCACAAAGTCCCCTAGTAACTTCTTATCAGGCGTCTTTTGATTCCCAAACTCTTGAGTATGGGCACTTGCATGCTCACCAGGGCTCTAAATGAAGGCATTTGTGAGACTAGAGAGTCCTTGTGTAGTTGACTCTGCACCTAAGAGGCTGCACAGAACTCAAATCTGGACCAGGTTTCCACACACATCATTTGTTTTCTGATTTTTGTCCCCATTCCTGTCAACCTTGGGGGACTCTGGGTTCTAGCATGGCACCAGACCATGGCCTGCAATGTCACCACAGTTTCCTTGAAGCCGTTGTCCTGCTGTCACTAGCTTTAATGATATAATGCAGTCTGAAATCTCATTGCACTGGAGCTGTGCTCGACTCTGCCTCAGTGAGCCAGCCAGAGAGCAGGAGACCATGCTTCTGGAAGCCAGGGTGTGCTCACCCCCCACAATTAACCACCAACAGGGGCTCTTCTCATGGCATCGAGCCATGTCTGGTTTCTGAAGAGAAATGGAGAGAGGAATTCTCCTGCCTGATGCTTCCAGCTGTCCTGTTCCTTCCTCTTTTCCCTTCATTGCGCCTCCACAGTGACAGGCAGGGACTTGTGAATGAAGCCACTTTCAGCAGCACGCACCTTACATAAGTGGCTTTTCTGTGCCAACCACTGATGGCAGGTGGCAGGCGTTTGGGGGCTGCTTGAGCAGAGATGGCCTGAAGTCAGTTAGGAGGCAATTCAGGCCAACTGTGAGGAGCACCTGTGTGTTTTGGAGATTCTGCATTTGTCTGTCTGCTCTGCACCCCCAGCTTTCCTTCCCTTTAAGACTCCCCTTCTCCTTCATAGGTTTTATATTCTCCCATCTTTCTCCTGTCCCCTTCCTTGTCTCTTCCTTCTAGTTCCTCTCTCCTGACCCACTGTCAGTCTCCAGTGATCAATGGGTCAGGGGAGGGGGTTCAAGAATGAAGGGACCATATGTAAGGTCCTGGGGCTCAACCAACCAACTTGCCTGGGGTTATCTATACTGAAATCAGTACCCAGACCAGTCAGGGATAAGCCGGACATCTTACCTCCAAGCCACACATGTCTGGAGCTCACAGAGGCTTTCTAGAGTCTGAGCTCTCAGTGAGTAGCCCTCCTACTAAGGGACCCACTGACTTCTGAAGCCCTGCCCAGCTTTGCAATCCTGCTGCCTAGGCAAGCAGAGCACAGTAGCCCATCCAGGGAGTGAGCTGACTTCTCCACCATCCGGCCACTCATCCAGTTATTCATCACCAGGGGCAACAAGGGCATGACTGCAGATTCAGCTCCAGATTCCCCTGAGGCTAGGATGGGGCTCACAGACCCATGTGTCTGATATGTTCCCACATGGTACTGAGGTGCTGACGCAGGATCCACACTTAGAGGGTCACTGTCATTTATGGAGGTGCCTCTGTTCCACACCCCCAAGTATGGGTGGTGTTTACCCTGGGTTAGGACTCTTCTTAGGCACTAGGGACCCCAGCAGAGGGTGAAGTGCAGTATTCACCCCTAATGCCTCTTTTGTGAGGCAGTGAAGACAAAAGGCAGAGTTTCATATGAAGGATCTAGATAGATCCAGCTCAGTGCTGGGGAGGAGATGGATGGGAGGGGCTAGAGATGGCAGGAGGACTGCTTTTGAACAGGGAGTCCTATACACAACCCTAGGGAAGAACGACAGGTAAATGGCTACTTTACTGGGTATGGGGATGACTTTAAGCAGGGGAATCCGTGACCCCCACTCATGACACTAGCAGTGATTGCTGCTCTGATGTCTCAGTGGAGACGGACAGTGAGAAGTGAGATAGAAGCTGGGGACACAGCAGAGCCAAGCTGGGGCAGGGCCAGGTGGAGGCACCGGAGCAGGTGGTGTGGTTGAGTATGCCTGCAGCTGTGTGGACAGGAGGCACTTAGGCCTGTTCCAGGGACAGGGACCGTCCTTGGCAGATGTCCAGTGCCTGTGATCTTGGGGACCCTGGCTCTGGTGGAGAGGGATCTCGTTGTGTAAAAGGACCGGTGGGCTGTATCAAGACCAGCAGAAAGTGTCTGGGGGTGGCAGGGAGGAATGGACATCACACAGGGGAGTTGATTGTCTGTGCTTACAGGTAGATAAGAACTAGAGAGGGCTCAGTCTTCAAGGAGAGCAGCATCTAAACTCCAAAGCATGGCAGGTGCACCGGGCCACTGGCATACACAGCAGGCTGGAAGAAGTTGGCAGGTACTTGGCGGCCTCAAGATCTTTCCTGATGGGCTCCCAGGTGGGCTCTGACTCCTAGTGGAGTACAGGCGGGCGACACAGCTGCTCCGTGCCATTGAGCACAAGGCTTCCCAAGCAGCTTGCTCTCTCCAGAGTCTGACGTTGAACCTCCTTCCCACTCCTAGGCCTTGTCTCTTGCACGCGCCATCAGCAGAAACCTGGGACGCTTTGCTGGTGAATGGTATAACCACATGGCCTGGGTTCAAATCTGCTTTGGTCAAAACTAGCTTTTGCTATTCTCACCTTGACAATTGCCCAAGCTCCCTGTGCCTCAGTTTCTCCTACTGTAGAATGAGGATCCAGTTCATAAAAGGTGGATTCAGAAGTTCCTATAAACAAACAAAGAACCAGTAAGTCCCTATGAGAAGGACTCTCAAGACACTTCCATCATTACCACCATCACCATCATCACCACATCACCATCATTACCATCATCATTACCATCATCATCACCATCATCACCAACATCATCACTGTCATCACCACATCACCATCATTACCACATCATCATCACCATCATCACCACATCACCAGTACCATCATCACCATCACCATCATCATCACTATCATCACCAGCATCACCATCATCACCATCAACATCACCATTATCACCACATCACCAGTACCATCAGCAGCAGCATAATCATCACATCACCAGTATCATCATCACCATCATCACCATCACCATCATCACCACATCACCAGTACCATCATCACTATCACCATCACCATCATCATCATCACTGTTATCACCACATCACCAGTACCACATCACCAGTACCATCATCATCAGCATGATCCCATCATCATCACCATCATCACCACATCACCAGTATCATCATCACCATCATCATCATCACTGTCATCACCACATCACCAGTACCATCATCACTATCACCATCACCATCATCATCATCACTGTCATCACCACATCACCAGTACCACATCACCAGTACCATCATCATCAGCATGATCCCATCATCATCACTGTCATCACATCACCAGTACCACCATCACCACATCACCACTACCACCGTCATCACCATTGCGAGCTTTGTCTCGGGTGTCTGGGGAAGTGGATGAAGCTTTCTTGGAGTGGACAGTAGCTTTTGGGTATCCCTGGTTATTTCGTGACACCTTCCTAAGTTCACATCCTTTGGAGAGCTAGGACACAAGGATGTTCTCAGGAGTGTGCTGATGACCATCCTGGGATGGGAAAGGCTGACGTCAGCTGGTGACGGCAGAAGGGGAGATGGGTATCTGCTGAATCCTTGCAGGCTGAGCTGGGACTCCACACTAGAGTGATTGCTATTCTCAGAGGTGAGCAGGCAGGGAGTGAGTGGGCCTCATGGGCCGGCACATCCCTTGCTAGGTGCTCTGACTTGAGTGCGAGGAAGCTGTTCCGTTAATAACATTTTTTTTCCAGACAAAGAAAGTGAGGCACAAAGGGGCTTGAGAGCCTGCTCTAGGTCCCAGGCTAGTAAGAGACTGAGCTGAGACTAGCCTGCTACGGCATCTTGTGGTAGATACTTCATGCCAAACAAGCACCTGGCCCACTCTCTCTGGGCTTCCCAGGATAGGCAGTTACTGAGGAGAACCACTGTGGATGTCAAGGTAACTGGAGGAGTGCCCATCCCCAGCGCCTGCTGTTCCTCTTAGATTCTGGGGTGCCCTGCCGCCTCCTGCTGCTTTCTGTTCTGTGTCACAAGAGCTCAGTTTGGCGTGTTCTCCCAGAAGAGCAAGAACCAAGTGAGGAAGGAAGACTTGCCCGGGCACCTGCACTTTCCTGTCTTGTTTCTTGTGGCAGTGCAGCAGTCACATGAGACCGGAGCCAAGCTCAGAAAGAGCCCTGCAAGCTTAAGTGACTCCCAAGCTCTCATTATGAAGGGGCAGATAGAGTTAGCATCAAAGGGATTCAATCTTCGCTGTCCTCACCTCTAAAAGATGGAGGCCTCCATGCCCTCCCACCTGAGTAACGTTTTGTCCTAGAAACTGAGCCAGCAGCTTAGCTTGGAGTGAGCCTTTTGCAGCTTCTATTAGCATGCCCTCAGCTCCCTGCAAGGTTTTCACTTCTGAGCCTATCTGCAGACACCAGAAGACACTTAGAAACCCATTGCAGCCCAGCTCCACTGTTTTCTCATCAGGCCCCAGGGCGTCTGCTTGCTAGCTGGTGGGTCTCCAAGCCTACAGGTTCACTCAGCAAGCTTCCCTCCTCCTGCCCCCACAGGGATGAGATAAACCTGCATCTTCAGGTTCCTGTAGGACAAAGCTTCTCAACTAAAGGGGTTGAGACCCCTTTAGGGGTCGAACGACTCTTTCCCAGTGGTCACATCTTAGATGCCCTATGTCAGATATTTACATTATACTCACAACAGTAGTAAAATTACAGTTATGAAGTAGCAACAAAATAATTTTATGGCTGGGGGTCACCACAACGTGGGGAACTGTATTAAAGGGTGCAACATTAGGAAGGTTGAGAACCACTGTTGTAAGAGACGGCAGCCAGGAAACAGTCCCCAGGACAGGACTCCTCTCCCCCTGGCACTTCACCTCTTAAATGGACAATCATATCATCATGAGCCTGTTGCTTCTGCCACACTCAGAAAATAAGACATAAAACAGGCCTGCTCCACTTGTCCCTGTGAGAGGAAGGTGAGTGTGAGGAGCGCTCGCTGATTGTTCCTGTTATATTTAATACGTTACAGATCAGACTGTGAGACGAATCTGCACATAAAAGCCCAAGTTGATCACAGGGACCCAGATGGTAGAGGAGAGAACTGGCTCTCACAGTTTGTGACTCCCACTCACTCCCCTTCATGCGTCCCCCAAAATAAGTTTTAAGAAGTAATTAAAAACAAATAAGTATATCAAATAACATTAATACTCACATCATATCACAATATAATTATATATCATTCATGTTTAAATCTCATCATTAAATGTCATTATTGACAAATACATCTTTATTTATAAATATGTTATAGACATTTTATTACAATGAATATTTTATTTTAAAACATGTATTTATTTTTATTTTATGTATGTGAGTGTTTGCCTGCATGCATGCATCCGGTGCTTGAAGAGAGCATCAGAGCCTCTGGAACCAGAGGTTATAAATGGTTGTGAGCCATCATGTGGTTGCTGGGAACTGAACCCAGGACCTCCGGAAGAGCAGACAGTGCTCTTAACTGCTGAGTCATCTCTCCAGCCCTTTATAATCTTGCTTTACATATTTCACTTAATATATATTGCTAAGGAGTTGAACTCATGACCTGTAGACCTGTACCTTGTGCCTGAAGAAGGTTTATCTAACTCCTATTTCTACAAAGCATGTCATAGTCCCTTTTCACACAGGAGCTCATTTGCAAGCAGCAGAAGCCTCAGTAAAAAGCATAGAAACTCAGGACTGTGGTACTAAGTGGACCTTGGGCGGGGGCTTTCTTCAGGATGGGGAGGGGTAGGAACAAGAAGGCAGGGTCGGCTGGGAATGAGTGTGTTGGATGGCTCCCTTGATCTGGTCCTTTCTGTGCATGTTGTGAATGAATAAAAAAGTACCCTGAGGATTGATTTGGGGTTTATGTGTAAATTTTGGCCAGGAGACAAATTTGTAAATAAGGAACTTATAGATGGCTAGTTCTCTCTCTCTCTCTCTCTCTCTCTCTCTCTCTCTCTGTATGTGTGTGTGTGTGTGTGCGTGCATGAGTATAAACCAGGACCTCATGAGTGGCTAACTGAATCCAAGTTTGTTTAGGTAGTTTAAAAGAATGTCTACTTGCTGAGAAGATTTGCAGCCCCCATGAGGCAGAGGTCTGCAGATCCTTGAGGCTCAGCAGCAGCAGCAGCAGCATTGGGATGGAGTTACCAGTGTCTTTCAATTTTGCTTTCCTCCTAAGAGTCTAGAAAATGCTCAATTATAGAATTAATTGAGCTTTGAATCAATTACATGTAGTTGGAAGAGGGGTCTGTGGTGATTGCTCATCCCAGGGTCTTGTGAGCACCCCTGGACTGAACTGTGGAGCCAGCTTCAGCAGCACACGAAGGCTGAACCTGGGGAAGGCGTTTCCTTAGAAGAAGGCTGAAGTTGGTAGCAGGAGAAAGAGGAACAAATGTCTAACTGTCTGTATCCCCTGGGACTCCCAGCTTGTGGGCGACAGAGGCTGCATCCTGAGGTTGTAATAAAAACCTAGGAGAAAATTAGGAGGCCAGAGAAGGTCATGATGGGACAGGTAAGAGCCAAATTGGGAGCTGAGGAGCTAAGCACAGAGCTAAGAGTATTTCAGGAGGCAAAAACCAAACAAACAAAAACCCTTGTCAGCACCCCATGCAACCCTGGTGACTGCCAAGAGAGAAGCCGGGACTTTACATTAAAGTGGTTGGACTCTGTTTCTGTCTCTGTCTGTCTCTCTTTCTTTCTCTCTTTCCTTCCCCCTCTTTTCTTTACCATCTCTACCCACCTTTCTCCTTCCCCACCCCCCAAATGCTCTCTCTTCTGAAACCTGGTAGAGCACGCTCCTTGACACTGTTCAAGATGCTGAACCCAAGCCCTGACCTTAAGCTCATCCTAAAGCTGTTCCTCAAGCCCAGGCACTGGATGCTGCCTAGTTCTTAGGTTGTGTTTGACACAAGGTCTCACTTTCCATCCCTGCTTGGCCAGAACCCACTATGTAGACCAGATTGGCCTTGAACTAACACACAGCACCACACTTGATCTGTGACATTTTTCTCTTCTCATGGAAATCATACACTATTAAGGCACATGAATCAGGGTTCCAGCAGAAAACGGATCGTTCCATTGTGTAATTTGAGGTGAGCTTTGCAAAGGAACTAAACTGTAAATGGGTTTAAGGAAAACCAACAAGATGTGTGTCACACCCAGGGCTGGCAACGACAGGGCACTCTTAGTACCTAGCAAAGAATAGGACAGGCATTCCATGACTAGAACCTGCTGCAAGAGAGGCCACTGGACTTGAGCCATGGCCATTATGACAGCATGGAGAAAAGGAGCCCATGCTCCCTGGCAACCTATCCATGCTTTCCACCAGTTTCCATTGACTGAACCCAGCAAAAGCCAGTGAACTCAGGGTCATGTGAGGTCACACATACAGATCAACTCCTAGGGATGAGATAGGGAAGCAGGGCTAAGAGGAGTGCATGGGCAGACAGAAAGCATGGCACACCACTTGTAGCAGTCAGTCACGCCACCATATAACAACCGCCACAAGTTTGTAGCTTCTGTGATTTGAATGTGAAATGTCCCACATAGTCTCATGCATTTGAACACTTAGTCTTCTGTTGGTGATGTTACTTAAGAGGCTTATGGAACCTTCAGGAGGCAGAGCCTTGCTGGCTGAAGTAAGTCATAGGAAACCAACATTGAAGGTTTATATCCCAGCCCCATTTCCTGCCCATTCTCCTCTTCCTGACCATAGGCATGATGTGATCAACTGTCTCTGCTCCCACCACCATGCCTTCTCCACCATGGTAGACTGTATCCCCTCAGACTATAAGTAAAAATAAAGTCCTTCCTCTTTGAGCAACACGACTCAGTCTTAACAAGCCAACCAACACACTGACTGTGCCTGAGGACCACTCATACTGTCTGGAGACTCAAGACCCAGCTGAAACCAGTTGGTTGGTGTGTCTTCTGGTCTTGGCTGGTCACTTTAATGGTATTCTACACTGAAGAGTCATAGCTGTGTAGCACAAGATAGTCTCCTGTGTCTGGGGTTGCTTAACTTCTTGGCTGGGGCCTTAGTTCTCCATGTGGTCCCTTGAACGGGAGTAGGGAAGACTGGATTTCTAATGTGTAGGGGGCAAGCCCCAGTGGGTGAGCACGTGTGAACTGATGGCTGTACTCAGTGGGTGAGCACATGTGAACTGATGGCCACACTCAGTGGGTGAGCACGTATGAGCTTCTGATGGCCACACTCACCAAATTCTCATTGTCTGGTGAGTTACCTGCAAGGCCAGGGTTGCTATGAGGAGAAATGGCAGATGTAGAAGGCACATTCACTGGGGTCCTTCATCCAGACAGTCAACCCTGCTCTCCTGTACCGTGGTGGTTGTCATATACTCTATGCCATATACTCTGGCTGTCTCTATCCTTCCTCTCTACTGCCAAACTATGATGCTCAATGGGGAGACTCAGGGACACCCCAGCCTCTCCCTCCTCCTGCTCTCCCTCCTCCCAGCCATCACTACAGAGGCCTCTGAGCCCTGGCAGGGTGGATGGTGACATCCTGGTGGACAGTCGAGAGCATGCTTGGCAAGATGCACATTTATAGGTCCATCTACCACGCTGCCTATGTGGCTGTTTCTTCTTCCTAAGAAAATTAAGTTAATAACTGAATCCAATATTTTTTTCCTCAATAGAAAATAGTGCTTCGGGGTGAAGGGGCTTATAGATAGAGGAGGAGACCAGATGCTGACCGAAATGCTCCTTCCAGGAGGGGATCAGCACTGCTGGGGGTGTAAGGCAGTGGATACCCCTCTCCATTCAGCATCCTATCCTAAGGCAAAGAAAGACAGGGGACTTGTGGTCTCCCATAATGCACTATGATTATGGCTTAGGTGTGCCAGTGCCTGCCAGTCCTTTCGTAGCAGGACAGGAGTCATTAAGGTGAGTGTCTGGTTCTGCTGCACAGTCCCCTCTAATCATGTTTTCCCACTTGGGTAGATGTTTGTGAGTGCATGTATAAGTGTGCTAATCAAGCCTGAGCTTTGCCTCAGGAGGGAGGGTAAATCTTGCCTGCCTGAGTAACCTGGAAATGGGCTGCACTGTCAGGGCAGCTGAAAGGGTGAGCATCTGAACACAGCAGCTGCTCCATGATCCAGGAGGGGACAGAATAGAGGCTCTCTCGGTTTCTTCCTGGGATACTCTGCCCTGCCTTCAGTGAGCCAGTATGTGGGCATATGGCTTCAATTCAAACACACAAGCTGTTTGTGTGGGGTGATGGCTGTGTATCTTGGGATAAGTGACTCTACCTGTCTGGGCTTCAGTTTCCCAATCCATTAAATGGATGTTTAAAAAGCAGGACATGGTGGCACATGCTGCTACTTAACATTAGGGAGGTGGAGCCAAGCGGCTCCTTGTGCCGGGCATCTTTCCTGCTTGCTGAGCTGAAGGCTAGTGAGAAATACATTCTTAAGGAAATAAGGTGGGACCAGGGAGATAACTCAGTAAATAAGGTACTTGTCAAACAACTGTGTGGACACACGTAAGAGTGGGCAGATCTGTGGCTGCCCATAATCCAGCAATTGAGAGGCAGTGTCAGGACATCCTCAGGGCAAGCTGGGATGAGATTCTCTAGCATCAACAAGCTCTGGGTTCAATAAGAGACCCTGCCTCAATGATTAAAGTGGTGGGTGTCAGCTTTGGGCCTCCACAGGCACAAGTACCCACCCAGGCACACATATGTGCCCACACATGCAAACACACATGAGTGCAAATGTACATACCATATACACACACAGGAAAAAATAAGATGGATGGTGCTCATGAGACACAACAGTCAGGATCATATGCTAGCATCTGCACACATGCGCACACACATACACACCACACGCATGCACGCACGCGCACATGCACACACACACATAGTGGTGAACAGTCCCACTTTCTAGGACCTTTGTAGTAGTGAAATGTGGCATTGCCTGTGACGTCAGTATGGTCTCTAGCCTGAGGTAAGTCCAGGCAGGATGCGCATCAGGCACTAGGCTAATGAACAATTCCCACAGTGTTGTGTTTATCATTATTAGGGGTTCCAGGGTATGCCAGGTGTGCTAGGGACCCTTGTTTGAACATTACATGAGAGGGAAGGTTTATCTTGGCTCATGGTTTCAGTCCATCATGATAGAAGCACAGTCCTGGCAGCAGGAGGGTGTGAGGGAGACTGTTCATATCCTGGTGGTCAAGGAAGCAGAAAGTCAAAGACCTGTCCCTGGAGATCTACTTCCCCCAGCCAGTCACCACCTCTGATAGTTGACACAGTCTCCACAAACAGCACTGCCAACTTAGGAACAAATGTTCAGATATGAGCCTGTGAGGGTCATTTCATAGTCAGAGCATAATGTGGGTTTGAAGGGGACATCTGCTCTGAATTCCTGATCTATTCGGACCAGATACAGGGAAGCCTGCTTTCGTATGCCTATTATCATCCACATAGAGGACGGGGAAATCTAGTGTATGTCACTGCACTTGGGGTTCTGCCTGGAAAGTCTGTGGGTCCTGGCATTTCCTGTGGGGAGTAAAGAACTCTCCTACCACACAGTGGAGGGCCAGGGACATCCAACCATCAGCCACAGTGACAATCCCTCGGTATTACAATGCTGTCATTGCAACTGTGTGGCTTTGTTGATCTTTCCATCCTACCTTGGTTACTGTCATCTCCGTGTCCCCCTCCAGAGCTCAGGAAGCCGGGGATGTGTCATTCTCTTTAGGAAAACACAGCCAACCTCAGCAGTAATAAATTAATGATGCTTCCACTCCACAGGGGACTATTGGATGCCTGGTCTTGACCTCACATGTATCATCTCATTAGCTCTCATGGTTCCATGTTGAGATGGGTCCTACTTTTGTTCCTAGCCTTTATGTGAGGAAATAGGGGCATGCAATGAAAGGAGTGTATCCACTGCTCAAAAGGGCAGACCAGCCTTCAATAGTGCATTCTTCCCACCCAGGATCCATATTCAGCAAACCTCCCATTGCCCAGCATCCCCATCCCTTGTGCCTCTGGGCCTTCGTTCACTCAGTCCCTCCCCTCCCACACCCTGCTCTTCCTTTCCTTCCTCCCTTATGACTTGCATAAGAAAGGTCATCCTTTCTGGGAGGACCTCCCTCCCTCATGCTTCACTCATTGGTCCTAGCATGTCTGCCCCCATCATCTAGTGTGTCAGCACAATTTAAACTTTTTCTAGGAATGCACACACACACATGGTTTTTAAAAGGGGGAAGAAATTTGTCTTTGGTTTTAATTAATGCCAACTTGTTCATCTCTAGTTTTAATACCGTTACCTCATTTGTCTTATTAAGTACTTAGTTTTGCTTTTAATTAGTGTTGTTTATTGTCACTGAGTTTTAATTGCCAGTGCAAGGTCCCTCTGGGGAGGATGCATCTGACGGTGGAGCCTAGCGGCCAGTCAGAGGACCTACTGTGGTTCCAGTGGGGACTGGTGTTAATTTTTCAGGTCCCACCAGCTCTGATTGCCTTTGGAATCCCTGCTTGTTCCAAGCTGACAAGGGACCCCAAGAATACAAAAGCAGGAATGTTACAGTGGCAAAAATTCAATTCAAATTTGACTTCATTGGCTCATTATAACCGAAATAACAAATACGGGTTCGAGCATGGCGGGATCCAGCACCTCTGCCACCTGTGTACCGTGGGGCAACAGCATTTCTCCATCCCCCTGCAGCAGGCTTTCTCTGTGAGGTGGATTCTGTCCCTACCAGCTCAACATTGGAGACAGAAAGAAAATCATCTATAGAATTCCATCAATGCTTTCTTTGGTTCAGATCAGGTCATATGCTGATCCATAAGCCATTCATAGCAGACCAACCACTGATTGATGAGAAAGTGGGTCATAGGCCCATCATAAGGACAGAACTAGGTGAGCCCCACCTGAGCCTCAATGGTGAATACTGAGAAAGAACCATCGAAAGAAAGTTGGAGTGCTTTTATCCTCCCCCTTAATACTAAGTTGGAGATGTATATGGACTGGAAAGATGGCTCAGTCAGTAAAGTGCTTGCCACACAAGCATGAGGACCTGAGTTCAATCCCCAGAATCCACACAGAATGATAGGCACGGTGGTGCCTGCCTTAACCTGAACAATGGAGAGAGGGTGGCAGGCAGATCTCTGGGGTTTGCTAGCCAGCCAGTCTAGCTGAATTGACAACCAGTGGACAGCTCCTGGAAATGACACCTAAAGTTGTCCTCTGACCTACACACACACACACACACACACACACACACACACACACACACACGGTGCATCCCAGGTGTCTATTGCACTTTCACTCAGACCTACAACACCCTGAAGACAGACATTTTCTCACCTCTCCCAGTGCACCAGTGCCACGGACCGGCTCAGGGGAGCCCCTCAGACCGTGGGGGAATCAGGGTCTTGGTACCAGGAAGGCACAAGTTAGGCGAATGACAGACAGACCAACACACAAGACAGTGGTTTGAATCTGCTGCAACTTTACTGAATTCATATTTTCATTATATATAATATTCAAACAAAGAACAGAACCAGAAGGTCACATGTCATAAGTTGGCACAGCATGAAAGCTTCTTTTAGTTACAAAAACGATGAGCAGGTGTTAGACATAACACATCCTGGGAAGGGAAATTCTTGTCCTTGGGGAAAAAACCTCAGGCCAGTGGGTACATCTTATCTAGGAATAGAAAGTTTCTTTCCCATAATTGCTATTCTGGCCCTTCTTCTTTTATCTTAACCCTTTATCTCCTCTTGTGACTCTCTGCATCTGCTGAAATATACTGGTTTATACTCTCTTATATAGCAAGCACCATGGGGGTTGGGACCTAGCAATTCTATACATAAATGATAGAGTTAAGTAATTCTGCTCTTGTTCCTCATATCCTCATATATTACAAATTTATGATGGTCATCCTCATGTCTTTCCTGTGAATGAGGTCATTAGTGACTCAGTTGTACTCCTGGGTGGCTCCCACCAAATATTCCCTATTTAACTTAACTACTCTATGAGCCTTACGTGTTAGAATACTTAAACTTATGAGGGAAATTTCCCTAGTCTCTTTTATTCCTAGAATGGGGGTTTTCTAATAACATCTGGATTTTAACCTATGTTTTCCTTTATTATATCAGTCTATACTTAGGAAAAATTCCTGCTGCCACTGTAACTATCTAAAATACTCCCCTAATAGATTTCTTAATGCTTACAACCAGAATTTGCACAAGGGCTTGAAACACTGGAGACATCTCGAGTACTGCACTAATATCAAAGTTATAATTATCATTTCCAGGAACATCAAAGGGTTCTCTGGTAAGATTGTGTGTTTGGCCACGTACAGTAAAATACATTATTAGGCAAGAATAGCAAAGGCAGCTGACCATCTATGATAGCAGTGAGTTACCGCTGAACGCCAGAGGCATAGCCGAAAAGCATGAACCTCCCTTTATAATCCCGTGTTGTCACACAGGCGACACCGCCATGGGTGTGACACACCAGGACTGACAGAGTGCTGCCTGACTGGAGCCTGGAAGGCAAGTTGGCTGACAAGCCCTTCAAGGACAATCACTCAGTAGCCTGGGAGGTGAGCGTCCTGGAATGGGTTAGCTTGCCAGAGTCACTCAGAGAAAGATTGAGGGTTGCATGTGGGAACCGAGTCTAAGCCAGCAACTTCTATCAGTCTGTCTGTGCCATCAGGCTCAGTTCAGCTGGCCAGATCCTCTGGTCTAGGCCAGATTTGACTCACTTGACTGGGTGAGTAACTCTTCCAGTGGGCTAGCCTGGGCTCCTTATATACAGCAAGAAACCATCTCTAGAGCATTTGCATCTTCAAACTCCTGATTGAATAGACATGGTGCCATTCCACTGGTCATGGGAAGCTTCATAGCCAATCATATTCAGAGGGTGAGGAAGGCAGATTCATCTGCTTCTTGGATACCCACCTTGCTCACTCCGCTCTAGCTTCCCTGCTGTTTCTCTAACTTCCCACGTGCTTGCCCACCCCAGAGCCTTTGAGGTTCACTTTTCATCTGTCTGAGATGCTCTGCCCCACTTGTCCACATGGATCAGTCCCCTGCTCCAGGTCAAATGTTGTGGCTCAGCAAGACCCTCCTGACACCTATATAAAACCAAATATCCAACCTTCTTTCCTCCCACCCCCGTTCTTCCATGTATCAGTAGCTGGCACACTTCACACTTGGCCTGTGTGTTTTCTGTCTTCTCCACCTGAAGTCAAGCTCTGTGCGGGTCCTCATTTCTATCTCTAGTTTGTGTTTTAATGCTGTATCTCTAGGCCTAGACCATTGGTAGACACTTAGAGAAAGTGGGTGCTCTGGGAGAAGAAAGGGGAGGGGAAGGGGAGAGGGAGATGTGTATAGGTCAGAGGACAGCCTTGGGGGCATCCGTCTTGTTTTTGGAGACAAGGTCTCTTGCTGGGATCTGGAACTTTCCAAATAAACTAGACCATCTGTCTGGCCAGTAACTTTGAGTCCTCCTGCCTCTGCCTCATCAGAGCTGAGTTTCAGGCTCTTGCCACCAAGCCCAGCTTTGCTACATGGGTCCTGTGGGTCAAACACAGACCCTTGTGCTTTTGAGGCAAGCATGTTACTGGCTGAGCCATCCCCAGCCCTCCATGAGTTGCATTTGTTTGTTTGTCTGTGTTTTTTGTTTTGTTTTTACTCCAGATTTTTGAGAGAAGCTCCTTGTCTTAATGATGCCTTACTGTTGGCTTAATTTTACTTAAAGTATCATGTGGGCCAAGCATAGTATATGTCTGACTGGGATATCGTTTGTTCATGTGAGCTCCCTCTGCTTTGCATCCTTGGTTGGCCTCATCTTTACTCTCCAGTAATTTGAACAGGTCTGCATGAGTCCAAATGGGCAGCGATGAGGCAGAGGCAGGCGAGGGTAGAGATGGAATCAGAAGTGTCCAGATGTCATCCAAGATGTTGGGTTCAGGTCTCCCACGATTTAGTGCAGGGCTGTGGAGCACAGAGGCTGGCTAGAGTTTTGAGCCCCGCCCCCCCCATCCACAGGTTGACACAGATCCCTGCAACTCCCCAAAGTACTACATGAGGCCCCTGCCAGCCCAGTTCAGCCCCACCAGGTCACTTCAGACACTGCTATGGCTCTTAAGTGAGCTTTGATTTTTTTTCCCCCACTTATCTTTAAGCATCAGAAGACCAAGAAGATTCTGGAATGTGGATCTCACTAGTCCTTAACAATGGATGCTGACAGGGAGAAGTAGGGACAAGGTGCGAAGGGATTCCATGATGGGTCTTTCTGGGATTTGGACAGTGGTTTTTGTGGCAGTCCAAGATGCAGGGTGGCCTAGGGATCCATAATGCTATGACAGCGGGCGGCTCTAATGTTTAACATATCTATGTACTCACCAACCTCTATAATCTATGTGAGCACTTATTGAGCACCAACTATATACTGCATGTAGGGCTGATTGTAAAATAAACATTTCTGCATCTCTCATGCAGAACTTATGAAGAATCCCAGGAAATGAGCACAGAGATTTGAGCTTAGGGGTCTGGGTTACCTGCAGAGGTTCATGCGAGGGTGTGGGATCCTCCCATGCACAGTCCATACAGCTGCTTGGCTCACAGATCCATGTGCTAGCCCCTCGTTCACTGAGGCACTGCAGTTGAACAAATGCAGCCCTGAGCCCAGAACGCGTGGCTCTTATTGACTAGGTAGAGAGACAAATGCAGCTGGCAAGAAGATGAATCCCATGCCATGCTTAGCTGTAGGATGAGGAAGAATGGGGCTGGGAGGGGCTTAGAATGGCCCTGGAAGGTGTCTTCTTAGAAGAGGAGGCCTTTGAGCAGAGACTGTTTTCTGGCTTCCTTCTTTCAGGTACTGTCCTCAAGGGCCACCCACAATAAGCAAGCATATCTGGTCATTCTTTCCTGATTTCAAGCACTTGCCCATGGTGTGGTGACTTGGGGTCACCTCCATTCTGCTGTTATGGATGTCAGGTTCCTATAGTAAAGGGAGTTTTCACTCCTCCGGGAGATGCCTAGAAGTGGGATCATCGGGCCAGTGTACTCCCTGTGTCTGACTGTGGAGATGTTTAAAAACTGTGATAAACTTTTTGAGCTCTCCTTGACTGATGTGTGAAGGGTAAACTGATCCCGGGCAGGGCAGATATAGAAAGGTCTAAGCCACTATAACAAGAAGCCAACCATAGGCTGTGTGTGAAGTGGAGAAAGGTTGATTTAGTTTCATGAGTATAGAGGCTCAAATCAAAGACTGTGTGTCCCCATAGCTGTGCCCTTTGGCATGGCTGGCAATGTATGAGCAAACCACTCACACCACAGTCAAGACACAGAGAATACAGAACCAAGGTCCCTCATTCTCCTTTCAAGGACAAGTTCTCAATGATGTCAACACCTCCTTAGAAGCCCACAACTATCGCCCCAACAGCACCACAGTGGGGACCTGTGTTAATAATGAACAGAAAACATGCTGTCCCATCTCTCATCACTTGGTAGCTGTGTCTCCCAGGGGTCACTTCCCCTTAAGGGTACAAGGTTTTGCTCCTGGACAGTGGAGTGACTGGGTCAAGCTCCCTCCCTTTTCTGTGTCCCCACATGTGTGGCATAGAATAGGGACTAATGAGCTAAAAGTGGCCAGATGATTGGGTAACCATCTTGGGTTTTCCAGGTGTGCCAGCCTTCCGTGATGACTGACACTGTGGTGAACCGATGGATGTACCCTGGTGATGGCCCGCTTCAGTCAAAGTAAGTCTGCGGTGACCCTGAGAGTAGCTCATTTGAACTGGGCATTCCTAAGTGTCTATATCTAAAAGAAGGAGAAGAGGTGTGGGTTTCCTTCCCTGGGCTAGGGTTGTGTGTGTGTGTGTGTGTTTTGTATGTGCATGTATGTATGAGTGTACATATATATACATACATATGTGTACACATACACACATATATATATGTATATGTATATGTATATGTATATGTATATGTATATGTGTGGGCACACATGATATGCATGCCTGTGAGGAACAAAGTTGACACTGGAAATCTCCCTCTATCATTCCATTGATTGAAGCAGGGTTTCTCAGTGCAGGCCTAGCTCCCTAGCTTCCCAGCCCCATGGGCATGGGTTAGGGATAGCCTCTCTGTCCTCTATGCCTCAGTGTGGTGGCTCTGTTGGACAGAATTTTGAGACATCATAAGGTTGAAATTCTTAGTTGGAAACACGATTATTTTAATGGCAAGAATATGTGTCATGGGGTGGAGGGTGGGGGCTGTTTGATGATGACTATTGCTGGCTCAAAGAATGTGAAAAGGTTTTCTGTAGTGCTTTATGTCTGTCATAAGATGAAACTTCTTTGATGAAGGGTGAAGACTGCACTTACCTGTGGGTATAGGACAAATGTTTATAGAGTGTTGTTCTGGGTTCTACTGGTTTAGTAAATTAGTGGCTGGAGAGTTTCCTTTAATAACTATAATTTCACTAGCACTGAGTAATTTCCTAGATTTCCAGTGCTGGGTGTGGTTTCCCTCTTGTTTGAGGCCTGGTGGACTTTTCTCCCCCCCCATCTAGTTTGGCATGTTCATTGGTGTCATCCTTGTTCTGTTCATGTTTGGGCAGCCATGTTGGTGAGACTTTATGGGTGTAGCTTCTGACCTTCCTAGGAGACACGTCTCCTGTTCCTCTGGCTCTTACAATCTTTCAGCCCCCTCTTCTACAATGTTCCCTAAGCCTGAGATATGGGAATGTTTTGTCGATTATCTCTGGGGACTGCGTTCTACAGTGCTGCAGTTTAATTAGTTGTGATTTTCTACACATGCCAAATTGGACAGGGAAAATCCCATGAGGCCTCAACCCTACACAAAGAACTGCAGACAACTGGGGAATGTCGGAGCTGGAGGGTGGTCCTCCCTAGGACGAGCACAGCAATTGGTTGTTCAGTGCCAACAGCTCTGAAAACATAGCATACAAGGAACATTATATGGATTCAACAGGTTATATTTATGGCTGGTGTGTGTGTGTGTGTGTGTGTGTGTGTGTGTGTGTGTGTGTGTGTGCATGCGTGCAATAACACTTGATGAGAAAAAGGCATCATGAATTTAAAAGAAAGCAGGGAGCATATATGGAAGGGTTTGAGGGAAGAAAGGGAAGGGAGGATTGTTGTAATTAAAGTATAACTTCAAAAATAGCAACAAAGACTGGGTGATGGTGGTGCACGCCTTTAATCCCAACACTTGGGAGACAGAGGCAGGTGGATCTCTGTGAGTTTGAGGCCACCTGGTCTACCAGATCTAGTTTCAGGACAGGATTCAAAGCTACGAAGAAACCTTGTCTTGAAAAAACCCAAAATGAATAAACAAATAAAGAGACCCCCCCAAAAAAAATTTAAAAGAAGGCAGAATATTTTCAATCAAGATCCCTTCTCATTGGGTGGAAAAGTGTGTCCATCCTTGGTCACATGACCATACCTTCACAGTTTCTCTTGCTTATGAAACACTCCCATTGTTAGCTTTTTAAGCGTGACTCATAAACCCCCACTTCTATTAAAGAAGAAATTGCCTTTCACAAGAGGATGTAAGTAGATATTATATACTTTCTGGGAAAGCAAAAGATAATTATTAAAATAAATAATAATTACTACTTCTTTTTGAGACAATGTTATTATCATCTCCCTTATACTGTAGGGAAAGTGGGCCAGTGAAAGAAACAGTTTTCAAAAGAAACTGTTACATTTGGTTACAGACTCCAATAAAAACAGACAACTAAAAGAAACACCGTGGGGATACCTACTCTAGATTGTAGCAAAAAAAGATAATGAAAAGAAACAGTGTTGTATGTAGAGGGATAATCTAGCAAAAAGAATGAAACAATGTAAATAGGCCCATGCTCTGCCTGAGCCTCCCGTACAGCCTGAGCTACTTCAAGGCACACTATATTTTCATTAAACCATTCTATTATATTTTAAGAATTTTATGTTATTTTCTTTATGGTGATTTCTTTTAATTATTTTTAGTCTTTTTCTGGTTCTTTAAGTCTCCTGCTCTTTGATCAGTTTTTATTTATTAGTTGTGTTTCTTTAGTTTTTGTTTTGTTTTGTTTTGAAACAGGAACTCACTGTGTAGCCGAGGTTGGCCTTGGACTCACAGTCCTCTTGCCTCAGTGCTTTAAGTGCTGATATTATAGGAGTGCTATGAATGTAAACTGGTCCTCGAGTTGGCTACACATTTGGACCTGGACTGCAGGAGACTGTTTACTTGACTCAGTACTACAAGCTGCTTAGGGCATTTATGACAAAGACTCAGTGCTTCAGAAAACCCTGCATGACAGCCTGCATGACTGTTCACATTGATTTTACACATGCTGGAAAGACTGGGAATCATGATATACCCAGAGCTGTGGTTTACATTTTTCACTGAGGGAAGAACAATGGCAGGAAGACTGGACATTTATACTCTTTCTAGCTACTCAGCCCAGCTAACTCAGTCAGTAGTACATGGGACTCGTAATCCCAAGGTTATGGGTTCGAGCCCCACATTGGGCACCATAATGTTGTATAATTAAAGAATGTCCACAAGACTTACCAATAAAAGATAACAAATGTTTATTGGTGATCATTCACAATAGAAAGTCACTGCACTCCCCGCTCTGTGGGCTTCTTATCTGTGTTACAGTACCTCAGATCATGCCCTAAAAGACTATTGGCTGAATAAATTCCCATAGCACTCCTTGATGAGCTTTGAGCATGCATTTCATGTCTTTGATCCTGCGGTAATGTCATTCATTGAATGACCACTTTTGACTCAGTGGTATGCCAATCACCCACAGGACTTCTTCACAATCAACATGAAAATTTCAGGATCTTTGCAAGCTACTTACTGACCATGACCCTAACTGAAAATTAATTGATATAAATTTACAATCACACTTTATTACAAATGTGATGAGTACTTGAAATTAATTACATTTAAATGACCTAATGACAGTTTGATACTCCCTGCTATTGATTTATTACCCCCTGAGTACTATGAGCACTATATAGAGGGATGTCTCATCATATTTCTAGCTCTGAATGTTGTGATGTCATTCTAGTTAGACATGATGACTGAGAGCATTGCTAAGCATCTGCCACACACCACCTCCTGAAGTCCTAGTCTGTCCAAATATGCTGCTTGATGTTGGATTCCCCTTTGTATGTTGTATATGTTTTATTACCATTGGTTTATAAAGAAGCTTTTTTGGTCTATGGCAGCGCAGAATAGAGCTATGCAGGAAAACTAAATTTATTCCAGGGAGAAAGAAGGCAGAGTCTGAGAGATGCCATGTAGCTACCCAAGAAGCAAAAGATAACAAGCCATGAGCCTCGTGACAAAATATAAAATAATAGAAATGTGTTAATTTAAGATTTAAGAGCTAGCTAAAAATATGCCTGAGCCATTGGCAAGAAGTGTTGTAATTAATATAGTTTGTGTGACTATTTGGATTTGGGCAATCAGGAAACCAAAGTACAGTCTTCGTTTACATTGTCCCCTCAGTGACATCATTATCATCAATATAAATAAATTGTTGTTATTATTATTCTTGTTGTTAGACAAGGTCTCATTCTCTAGTGCTGGCTGACCTGCATGTGTCTGTGTAACTGTGTGGTGGGTGCATACGCACATGTGAATATTCATGGATTCCAGAAGAGGATATAAGAGCCCCCTGGAAATGGAGTTATAGATGGTTATGAGTCACCGTTTGGATTCTGGGAACTGAAACCTGGTCCCCTGCTCTTGAGCATCCTGTGCTCCAAATTGTAGGGGCTGTCTCTCTAGCTCCATCTTTGTGTGTTTTTAAGAGCAGGTCCATTCTTTTCTTGTCATTAAATTTGTTACTCAGGTTAAATTCCTTTGTTACAGAATTTTATAATTTCCCACTGTCTTTTTCATAACAAACTGTTCATGAGGGAAACCATTCTATGTTTTGTTGAAACCTGTTTTGTCCGTCTGTTTTGAATTAAAGAGCTGAAGAAAAATCCCTTTCTATCTAACAACCCTTGAGCAGCAATTGAAAGCATGGCTCAGGTGTTCGATACAGCCCACCATGCATAAGGCTTTGAGAAATACTCTGCATTGCCTATAATCCCATAACTTGGGAGGTGGAGGCAGGAGGATCATAAATTCAGTTCATCTTCAGCTACCTACAGAGTTTGGAACCAGATAGGCTACATGAGACCTTATCTAAAAATTTGCCTAAATTAATTTGTCTAGGGCCTAGTTAAATGCTGGGGAAGAGGTTTTTTTTTTTTTTTTGACCCACCCATATTTTCCAAAACAAAACTTCTCCATCTGGGACCTGGGTTTGAATCCCAGCACCCAAATGATGACTCACAGTCATCTGTAACTCTTGTTCCGGGGGTCTGATGTCTCATCTGGCTGCCTTATGCACCAGATCTGTGTGTGGTACACAGACATAAGTGCAGACAAAACACCTAGACATCTAAAATTAAAATAATAATAAAAAATTTAAAGTCCTTCATCTGTTTCCTGGGACTACTTACAGACTTCCCCTGTTCCCAGAGTTGTACCCTCTGGAAGACACCACAGAAATCTGGGTGCTCCTCTCAGCAGGATGCCTTCTCAAGCATTTTCTTCAATGTCGTCCTGGACAAACTTACTTTGTAGATAATATTCTCTACCCATGAAAAAGTGTGTCTCTGT
Source organism: Dicrostonyx torquatus (assembly GCA_028555095.1). Taxonomy (NCBI): domain Eukaryota; kingdom Metazoa; phylum Chordata; class Mammalia; order Rodentia; family Cricetidae; genus Dicrostonyx; species Dicrostonyx torquatus. The sequence goes on from JAQHUG010000416.1 coordinate 674,200, forward strand.
GAGGTAAACAGTTGCCCAGAGGGCGGAGAGGGTAAATATTTAACATGAGTTAATTAAAATCCCATCCATCAGAATCTACTTTTGTTGATAGGAAGCCAAATAATTAAATTAGAATTATTCTAACAGTCTAGATGCAGCTTCCCATGATGCACTCTGAACACACACACACTGCCTTGCTGTCTGCTCGACTTCCTTCAGACAGTAAATGATGGCTGAGTTGCAGCCATCATGCACACTGTCAAGCCTGATATCACAGTTTGACACGGGAGGAACATGATGTTCACATCTTTCTCTGGGTAATGAAGACTGGAATCTTCATCAACTGCTATCTAACCAATGAGACTGCCTGCTTTTATAATTTTCAGCAACCTTCTAGCTCAGCCTCCTGGAACCTAGGAATAATCTCTGCAGGCACCATTGCAGGATGGAAAAGAATGTACATATCTTTCCTGTCCATGTGGGAGCAGAGTGAAGACGCTCAGAGAGATGCTGCCAGCAGACGGTGCCAGGGATGTGAGGTGGCTCATCTCCTTTCTGAAGTAGACAGGCTTGCGCCTCCACATGTGTCCTGCTATTCAGCAGTCCTGAACAGGACCGCCCACTGTCTGAAACAGCACAGCCCACGATGGGGAACATCAGACCTTCATTGAATGAGCTCCGTTCATGTCACACGCAAATGTTCTTCAGACATATAAATGGGGGCCAGGGATGCTTGTCTATCAGGCCCAGGGACCTGGGTTCAGTCCTCAGAGCTGCATAAATGTGGTGTGTGGACACCTGTGATCCCAGCATTGAGTAAGTAGAGGCAGAAAGATTAGGGACTCAAGGCATCCTTTACTATTCTATGTAGTCAAAGCCAGCCTGGGCCACACAGCCTTCCATCTCAGCAAAGGAAACCAGGAAGAGAGGAAGAGAGGGCTTATCAGTGTGGTTTATTAATTGACTTAATGGGCCTCTACTTATAGGTAGGATTTTACAGCTCTAACCACAGGCAGTCATGGTTTAGATGTGACATTAAATAAATCCAATGTACAGAGGGACACCTCTGTAATACCAGCATTTGGGAAGCTGATGCAGGAAAATTGCTGTGAAGTCAAGGCCTCAAAGCAAACAAATGAAAGATAATTACCACATGTGCATGTATATGCACGCACACACACACATACATACATACACACACCACAAAATGGAAATTGAGCTATCGGAATTCAAACTGTGACATTACAACTGAACATCGTGGGCATGATGATGAATTTTTTAAAAAGATTCTTTTTATTTTTAATTTCGTATATATGCTTGTGTCTCTGAATGTATGTGCATGTGTGAGTGCAGTACCCACAGAGGCCAGAAGAGGGCAGAACTTCTCCTGGAGCTGGAGATAGGTGGCTGTAAGCTGGATGACAGAGATGCTGGGAACTAAACTCAGGTCCCCTTCAAGAGCAAGTACACACTCTCAACTGCCACCTTGTGGTCCTGAGAATTCCTAGATAACCTCTCTCGTTTTCTCTTTCTCTCTTGCTTGGCATGCCTGCAGTGACAAAGAACAGTAAGTATTTCATGCCATTTTCATTTTTCTATGAGTTGAAATTTTGATGCTTTCTCTGATCAGTGTGGTGAACTGGTAAAGAAGGGAATGAGCTAAGTTTACACATGCACACATACACACAGAGAGAGACACACACATGTACACACATACACACACAAACACACACACAGACACACAGACACAGACACACACAGAGAGAGACACACACACACATACACACACAGAGAGAGACACACACGCACACACATACACACACACAGAGACACACATGCACACACATACACACACAAAGACACATACACATACAGAGACACACAGACACACACACAGACACACACACATACACAGACATATACACACATAGATACACATACATACACACACAGACACACACAGACACACACACAAACACACACACACACAAACACACATACACGCATAAACACACACATACACACAGACACACACACAGACACACACATACACACACAGACAGACAGACACACACACTGTGTATATTTCCAGGAAGGAAATATGAAATTTCAAAAGGAAATTCTGTCTTGGTAGAAAGATGGAATGTGTTCCTGAGGTGAGCTCCCAGTCGAGATTCTGGGTAGTGTCTGGGACTTTAGGCAACAGTCCTGTCTGTGTCTGCCCCTGCAGAGTTTCGCTAGGAACATAACTCTGGTTGGTGCTGTTCTGAATGAAAGTTTTAGGGACTGGGCAGTGCTGGCAGGCTGTCTAGGCCATGCCTCGCGGCTGTCTCTTTCTGGAGGTCACCCTGACTGTGGTGAGATGTGCCATCAGCTCCCAGTGTCCTTTGCTCGCCACATTTGTGTCTGAATTAGATTCATCTACTAACTGTGAGTGACAAATTGGATGTTAGGTCCAACAAAGGGGCTGCCAGGCAGCTCCATCTCAGTGACAAACACATTCAAACACTATAGGATGTCATTGTCACTCTGGAATGATGGAACACTAAGACTCATCATCACTGTGGCCTTATGTATCAAGGTCTCCACCATTTCTGGGTCCCCAGACTATCCTGCCTGTAAAGTGTGTTTGACAATTTGCCCTTCCATATCAGTGAGTTGAGGAGCCTTCACATGTAAACTGTAAGGCACCAGCAATCAAATGGAGGTGTGAATCACCACCTTGTCTTCCCATTGGCAGTTGTGGTGGGAAGAGAACAGGCTTGAATGTTGGGTTGATCCAAATAATCTTACCCCCAGTCCTCCAGGGAATGGCTGGACCCTGTTAACACCTACCCATGTGAACCTCTGCTCTGAATCCCACTTTCCCCATATGCCCTATGGGAGGATTTGGGGACTTAGTGATCTCTGTGGTTGGCCTATGGGACCATGGTCAGGCAAACTTTGCTTTTTATAAAACCATGGATGTGTTATTCAGACATGTCAGGGACTGGGACTGAGTTGCTGTCAGATTAATGATGGATGAGATGCCTTAAAGGGACAGATGCTGTATGTTGTCTCTCACATGGGGAATCTAGACTGAAGTGTGTGTGCATGTGTGCCATGAAGTGGAAAGGGAACCATGAGAGGAGGGAAGAATATTCTGGGATGGACACATGACATGAGAGCAGAAGGGAGGACTATTTGGGAGGAGAGAGAGGGTAGCAGGAGGGAGGAGGAGTGGGGAGGGGAGTGGAGAAAGATTAAAGAGATTGAATGTAATCACATGTGCACATGAAAACTCCATAGTAAAACCCACTACTTTGTATGTTAATTTTCTATTTATTTATTGCATGTCTGTGCACCATGTCCATGTAGGAACATGTGGAGGTCAGAGGAGGGCACTGGATCCCCTGAAACTAGAGTTATGGGTGGTTGTGAGCCGCCATGTGGTTGCTAGAAACTGAACCTTGGTCCTCGCAAGAGCAGCCAGTGATCTTCACTGCTGAGTCGCTTTCCAGCCCCTTAAACAATTAAAAACAAAAACAAAACTATAAATGGGACATCACAGGGCCATGACCACAGGGTCTCATAGAGGCTTCCAAGTTTGTTCTTCTCCCTCTCCTCCCTCCTACTCTTCCCCTTTCCTCTTCTTTTTTCTTGTCCTCTCTCATCTGATTCCTTCCTTTATTAAAAAGTATTGCCAGGAATGGTGATACGCTTTTAACCCCACTCAGGAGGCAGAGGTAGGTGGATCTCTGTGAGTTCAAGGCCAGCCTGGTCTACAGAGCGAGTTCCAGGACAGCCAGGGATACACAGAGAAACCCTGTCTCAAGAAAAAAAATGACCAAGTGCCTACTGTATACCAAGTGCCTTTTTAAGCACCAGAGACACTCATAGCCCAAGCATGAGTGACATCTAGCGTGGTCTACACCAAACAACTTGTAATTAACAAACCCACTCTCTCATATAAGGAAAATATAGTTGTGAGACCCTGAAGAATATTATGTATCCCAGACTTGGGGACCATGATGGGAAAGTTGTGTAAAGAGAAAAGTGGTGTAAAGGCAGGCCAGATAAGGGCTGGGCACTGTGTCAGAGAGACAGTAATCCATGTGGGAAGTGTCTTCAGACAGTATCTTCATGTGTAAGTGCAGAATTTCAGAGTGACTGAGAGGGTAGAAGGCTTGCATTTGAGGGCAGTGGCAACCCCAGTGTCCCTCTGTATCCCCTTTGGTGTCACCAGGATGAAATCTGTGCAGTGGGTCCTTGAAGACCATAGATGAAAATGTCCATCAGCACAGCCTTCCTGCTTTCTTCATTAACATCTCCCCGCTGAGCTGCAAAGAGCCCTCCTGATACCTGCACTGTGGGCATCCCCATGGAGAGTGGGACAGAGGGATACAAAAGGGTTAATTTCTGCTGCTGTGGAGAAAGCTTCAGAGCCCCGGAACCCCAACAGCACTTCCATCATGCCATTCATCTGGGGAGCTGGCATGTAGTAATCGAGACATCTGGCAGGCACGTGATGACTGCGTGTGTGAAGTGAATGCAGGTGGGTGGTGGGAAGGGAGTGAGGTGTCCTGTATGTGTTTCAGGGACTTCCAGGAGGGTCACTCATCTCCCGTTGTCTGGAGTGGTCTGATGCAGGCTTTGGTGGCACTGACCTTCCACTTTCTAAGGTGCAGGGACAGATGTAGCAGGGGCTGTTTCTGTGAGTTCCTGGCCATCTGTCTCTAGCCTCCATCAGTTCCTTCCCCCTCAAGGGTTAGATACCCAGGAAATGAACATTCAATAGTGGCGATCTTTCTGCTTCCATTAGCAATAGAATTTTCTTTGAATAATATTTTATTCAAAAGCTAAGTATTGCAGAGCAATGGGAATATAGCTGGGTAAAGGCCTTCCGTGAATGAGCGTGTTATACAGCTGTGATTTAAAGTGATGCTACCTGTAATTGAGTGGAGGTGAGTGGCAGTTTCCGCTTCTCTGTCTTGGCTGTCATATGTATTGGCTAGTGTTTGCTGTGTGACAAATCATCTTAAGGCACCTTACTCAGTGATCCCTATTTACAGACACCCCAGCTATCTAACTTGTAAATAAACCCACAGAAAGAAACACCCTATCCTCAAGTTATTGCCACTTAATCTCATGCTGGGTTCCTGGGAACCTGCTTCCTCAGAGGATTGAGCTGGCAGATGTGGGGTGGGCCCTCCAGGCACACGGTCCTCTGGGTAACTTGCCCTGTAGCTCCAGCACTGGCTTTTAGCAGGATCTGTGTTTCAGTGCTTGTCTGACATGCTTAAGGCCCTAGGTTTGATCCCCAGCACTGTAATCTCAGCACTCAGGAGGTAGAAGCAGGAGGATCAAGAATTCAAGGTTATCCTCAGCTACATAAAAGGTTCAAGACCCACTCAGATGCACGAGACTCTGTGAAAAAGATTAACAACAACAAAACAGACCTTGATGTTAGACCCTGTCTTAATAACACCTAAGTGGCTTCTGTCCTAGTTAGGGTGTCTACTGTCGTGAAGAGACACCGTGACCATGGCAACTCTTATAAAGGAAAGTATTTAACTGAGGTGGTGTCTTACAGCTTCAGTGGTTGACCCATTATCACTGTGGTGGGGGGCACGGAGCATGGTGCTGTGCAGGCAGGCGTGCTGCTGGAGAAGGAGCTGCTACCTGCTAATATGCAGCAGCAGGAAGCAGACAGACACACTGGGTGGTATCTTGAGCAAATATGAGACCTCAAAGCCCAGCTCAATAGCATTAGTGTTCCTCCACCTACGCCAACAAGGCCAAACCTCCTAATAGTGCCACTTCCTATGAGATTTTGGGGGCCAATTACATTCAAACTACCGTAGCACCCTATATTCAAAGACCTCACTGTCTTGTCCCAAGGCCCCCATGTCCACAAGGCTTCACAACCCAGGGAGTTACCTTCTGTTTCCAGAGAGTAAAAGATTTTCATTGAAAACCCATCTCATTTCCCTCTGCTTTGGGAATAAAAGCATGTAGTCCACAGGAGGATGTGGGCTCCCCCTGACACCCATGAGGACATTTCCAAACACCAGCTGAGCTGTGTCAACTGCACATTCTAGATCGCAGATAGGAGGAGGATTCAGGGGGAGCAGCAGCTTCCAGTCACCTTTCTGCTTTGTACAGTCTACAGAGGGAGGCAGTCTTCCTATAAGGGACCTTGGGGACATATCCACTCTGCCCATTTGTATTTCTGAAGTCACACTTGTGCAGCAACTTAAGCTTCTTGTGTGCAGAGAGCCCAGCACATTGTAAGATGATGGGTGGGAGGGAGGTGCTGGCTACAGTGCCTGGGACCACACTGAACCATAAAACATGTCCTTAGGAGTCTGTGCTGGGGCAGGAGGTCTGGAATGTTCCCTGAGTTCAGAATGGAACTGCTATATAAAGGCAGGAATGAAGTGGAGGGGACCATGGTCAAATTGACAACCGGATCTAGAATCATTCTGAAAACCCACTGAGATTAGGTCAACTGAGCTGGGAAGACATACCCCAGATGTGGTCAGTTCCATCCCACAGGCGGGCATCCTGCACTGAGTACAAAGGGAAACGTGAGCACCAGCGTTCATCTCTCTCTGCTTCCTGACTGGGATGTCATGTGACTGGCTGCCTCACACTCCTGCCACCTGCTGTGCCTTTCCTGGCATGAGGGACCATACCTGCACACCACGAGTTAAAATGGGCCCTTCAACTATTAGAGCAATAAGAAAAGTGACTAAAATCAGGCCCCAAGGAGCAAGCAAGGAGGAGAGGTGGAGTTGAGAACAGGAAGAATTGGGCAGGTGGAGGAGACCACCATCCCCATAGTAAACCACAGGCCTGGGGATGTGACTGGGCTCTGGGAAAGGTCATGAGCCACGTGTCCTTCCCAAGTAGGGGGAGGAGACCTCGGCTGGCCTCTCTTCCAGAACAATACCCACCCCTTTCCTCACTCCCCCAGCTCACCTCGAGGTCTCAAGCATAGCCTAAAGGGGCCTGAAGTTTTCTTAATTTAAAGTCCTTCCTCCAGAGGTGGGAGACAAGTCCAACTTTTGCAAAAATTCCTAAGGAATTTTACCAATACCAGGACACCCCAGAGCCTGAAAGGGGGCTAGTTGAACATGGACTCTGAACTCCCAGTGTCGCCAGGATCCTAGGAGTCTTTCACCATCAGGGACAGCACCCTGTGGTGCTTAAACTGAGTGGGAGGGGCAGACCTTGCTTCCACCCTCCTGTGGACCACTAATGGATGACTTTAACAGCCCTCTGTTTACAAGAGCCTGGGTTCTAGTCAAGGTGACTGTGTGCCCCATCCTCAGATATTGATCTGAGTGCTAGGACACAATAGTGATTAGGTCCCTGAAGCTCAGAGTGGGGTGGGGGTGGGAATTAACAGCTACCAAGAGCATCCTTTAAGGATGACTTCAGCTGGAGAGGGATGTGGTAGAGAATTTGAACTTGGTGTGCTGGTGGAGGAGGAAAGGGCTCCCGGTGTGGGCAAATGTCCTGAGGCAGAAGCCAGGTTTGGGTGACCAAGTTGAACGCCAGTGTGCCTGGGACTTGGTGGTTGAAGAGTGGAGGGTGGGGGGAAGTAGAGGTTGCGGGGGAGGTCAGCAGTGGGGTAGGGAGAGCAGATTGCAAGGACTTGCCAAAGTGGGAAAGAGCAATGGGCTTTTATTATGGAGGTCAAATCCACAGACATTGACATCAAGCATCTTAAAGAGCTGAACTGGGCAGATCTGGTTCTGGGCGTCCCTGTTAGTGAGGTGCTGTCCTACAGTCCAAGCTAAGCAGGCTTTGGAACACTTGCGGCACCTGCTCTGGGCCACACCCATGTTTCCATCAGGGGAATAGGGTGGGGTGAGGGGTATCTCAGCTCTGTGTTGTGGAGCACAGCACGAAGTGCTCCCAGCAGGTCCTCCTGCACACCAGGAAAGGGGAACCAGGGCAGGGTGCTGTAAGGACTGAAGCTGTTGGCTTGGACATGATCTATTATCTCTGTGTTTGCTTTTTAAAGGAGGCAGAAGGAGGCTGGGTGCATAGCTCAGCTGATGTAGTGCTTGTCTGGCACGGATAAAGCCCTGGGTTTGAGCCCTAGAGTCACACAAATTACAGGCAGTGGTGCATACCATAATCCCAGCACTTGGGAGATGGAGGCAGGAGAATTAGAAGTTCAAAGTTGGCCTTTGATATATAGCTAGTTCAAGGCCAACCTCAGCTACATAAGATCAGCCTCAAAAGGGGTGGGGCAGGGGAGAATGCACAGAGCCTTTAATGTTCCCAAATGTTACCTGAGCCTTTAATGGTTGAAAACCTTGTCTTTTGTCCTTATAAAGATATGCTTACAACCCTATTTAACTTGTTTAAGTTCAAAGAGAGTTGTCCCCCCCCCCAGGTATGACAGCACACAGCAGCCACCCTCATGCTTGGAAGGGAGAGGGCAGAGGACCAGGGGTTCAAGGTCATCCTTAGCTACAGAGGAAGCTCCAGGACAGTTTGGGCTCCATGAAATCATGTTATAAATGAATAAACAAACATGTATCTTTGGGTCAGGCCATCCACGGGGTCCACCTGGCCTGACTCTATGTTCTCTGCACTGTGTGTTGTGTGTGTGTAGGGTCTGGTTTAGGCGGGGGGGGGGTCTGGTTTAGGCTCTTTCTGAAAATGTCTTGCTTTCTAACTTTTCTTCATGCACGTGATCTGGGACACTTCCTAAAATAAATGCATTAGAGTGGGATGAAGGGATGATGCATGTTGCATTATTCAGACAGGCAAGCCGAGGCTCAGAGGCACCATTCTACCCAGGGTCCCTAGGCCAGTGAGGCTTCCTGTAGGAGCTTTGGCCCTGATTTTGCAGATACCTCACCCATCTCATGCCTTCCCCTCAGCCTTTCCCAGCCCACCTCACCTCTTTCCCTTGACCTCACAGGCTACAGGCAGGATGGTCCGTCCATCCCGGAGCGAAGACCGACAGGCAGAGGAGCCAGGAAGAGCTGACAGATGAGGAGAAGGAGATAATCAACAGCGTGATTGCTCGGGCGGAGAAGATGGAGGCAATGGAACAGGAGCGCATTGGGTGAGGCTGCATGGTGACCCTGGGGTGGAGCGCTTGACCACTTGTGATTCAGAATCCTTGTTGCATGAGGTGGCAAGCTAATCCAGAAGATGAGGAGGAGGGAGAGAGGACAGAATGGTCTGGGGTCAGGGTAGAGGGAGGTTGACCAGGAAGGCTGTGCTGTGGTGTGAACTGGAGACAGGGTAGAGGGAGGTTGACCAGG
>JAQHUG010000416.1:698085-724948 GCA_028555095.1 Dicrostonyx torquatus
AGAATATGACAACAGACCAGTTCCGGTGCCCTGCCCTATGTCTAGAATATGACAACAGACCAGTTCCGGTGCCCTGCCCTATGTCTAGAATATGAGAACAGACCCAGTTCCAGTGTCCTGCCCTATGTCTAGAATATGACAACAGACCCAGTTCCGGTGCCCTGCCCTATGTCTAGAATATGACAACAAACCTTTTGGTTGTTTGTTGACAATACTTTCATTTTGTTTGAGACATGCTCTCACTCTTTAACCTTGGAACACAACCTGACCTGGAACTCACAGCACCCTCCTCCCTCTACTCCTCAGATGCTAGGGTTAGCGATGTGGGCCTCTCACCCAGATGGACCAGTACACCTTTGGTTTCAGGAAAGGGCAGGTAGAGGATTTGAAACTGGCAAATGATATGTTGAAAATCCAGATGCTGAAGACCGTCCGGGGCCGCAGGTCCGATGTTTACACCTTCATTATCCGGTCAGAACCAGGGCCAGCAGTGTTAAGCAGCACTGCTTCAGAGTTTTCAGGAAAGAGCCACCTCAGACCCCTGTTTTAGAATCTGCATTTTGGCAGGTGCGTTTGTTCCAGATGCCTGAGATGATGGCCAGTGTCACATTTAGGTAGCCAACTCAGAACTCTGAACGCCGATCGCTGGAGGAGGCTATGTGAGTTAAAAGAGGCCTGATGAAGCCATCAGCACTGATGGCTGCTGAGGAGCCTGGACTTGGAGTGGGCTCAGACATTCTGAAAGTACTGGCACTGGAAGTCCTTTCCAGGGAAGGCTTCGCAGCCACTCTCAGATTCTTGAGAATGTAGAATCAGAGCTGGGACACATGGTGGGGGGGCACCTGGCCCTAGGGGTCCTTACTGCCCTGTCTCTGCTCCAGGCGCCTGGTGGACCGTCTCGAGAACATGAGGAAAAATGTGGCCGGGGATGGTGTGAACCGCTGCATTCTGTGTGGAGAGCAGCTGGGCATGCTGGGCTCCACCTGTGTCGTGTGTGAAGACTGTAAGAAGGTACCAGTATCACGTTGCCTTTCTTCCTTTCCTGCTTGACACCTGCATGGGGAAGAGGGATCCGGACTGATTGAACTGTGGATCTGGGTCTGAAGGATGGAGCTTGGCCTCTGAAGGACAGTCGTAGGATGTGAATCCCTCAGGTTGGCTTGGTTCTGGGTCCTTCCATGGAACCTTTCTGTCCTCTTAGAGCAGAGGTCTGTGCAAGATGAACTCAGAGTCTGGGGCATAGGGATTCTGACTATGGGTTAGTTAGTAAGTTAGATATGTAGTCTGAAGAGCATGCTCTCTCTCTCTCTCTCTCTCTCTCTCTCTCTCTCTCTCTCTCTCTGTGTGTGTGTGTGTGTGTTTGCGTGCATGCACATGCATGAACTTACATGTGTATGTGTGTTCCCTTAACATGCATCAAGCTACAAGAGACTTAGATAGCAAAGGCAGGCAAGCTGGCTCAGCAGGTAAAGGCACCTGTCATACAGACCAAGTGACCTAAGTTCAACCCTGGAACCCTGATGATGTAGAAGATGAGAACACCACACACTCAAAAGTGCATACTAGTAAAAAAAAATACAATTTAGTTTTAAAAGAAAGACTTAGAAAACCTCTCTCCAGCCAACTTAGATTCCTTGGATTTTAAGAGCATTTGTCCAAGCAGAGAAGCCCCTCCCTGAGCTCATGGTGCATCCAGCCTCTCAGAACAGAGACATGACTGTCTTTGGTCCACCTCACCCCACTCAAGGAATTTGGTGACCATCATGCCACTGGGCATCTCCTGCCCTGTGATCCAAGCAGCTCATAGAGTACAGTATTGAGTTAGCTGGGTGTGGTGGCTCAGGCCTTTAGTTCCAGCACTCGGGAGGCAGAGGCAGGTGGATCTCTGTGAGTTTGAGGCCAGTCTGGTCTACAGAGTGAGTCCCAGGACTGCCAGGGCAATACAGAAAAACCTGTCTCAAACAAAACAAATACAGTATTGGGGAAAGTTTGTCTGAAAGATAACTCATTACAGCAGTTACCCTGGTAGGCAATTTTATGCACTTATGTGTTTTTCTGTTTGTCCTCAGTCAGTGGAAGCTCATCCCAGAGTACACTATCCCTCTGTGTTGTCTGGGTGTTACTCATACACTGCTTGTCTACCGGAGTGGGTGGACATGTGGTCATGGCTAAAATTGTCTCAAGTCTTCTGGGAAAAGAAAGAAGCCAATATACAGACTGAATACACTGACTTTCCTTCAAAATCATGCCAGTGGCTTCCTCCACGTGCTGGATGAGAACTCAGACCCCACAGGATGGATTTTTTGAGAAACCTCCCCTCCAATACTTGGGGAAGAATCCAGCTCTTGCTATTGGCAGCAAGACCCAAAGTGAAACTATTCCAACTGGCCTTGTTCTTGGGAAGAAGTGAGGAAGGGTTCTAGTTCTTTCCGTACCCCAAGAAATTTTGAACTTCATTGTTCCCCCATTTCCTCCTTGCCTGTCCCTAGTCCCCTACAGCCCAAAGCCTGCTTCACCTGCGTGTGCTCTGGCCTCACCCGCGTGTGCTCTGACCTCACCCGCGTGTGCTCTGACCTCACCCGCGTGTTCTCTGGCTGTTTTGTCCACAGAATGTCTGCACCAAGTGTGGGGTGAAGACCTCCAACAACCGCCCACATCCGGTATGGCTGTGTAAGATCTGCCTTGAACAGAGGGAGGTGAGTGGCCAGGCTGTGCCTGGAGGTGAGGATGGGGGTGGCATGGGTAAGATGTGGGTGGGAGAGGGTGCCATGGCATTTGGAAGCTTGGGGCTTGGCCTGGCTCTTGTATCTTAAAGGTATAGTAGAAAAGGAAGCAGCCTGAAGCTGGGGTTTGGTTCAGTAGACAGTGTTTGCCTGACACACAAGACCCGCACACCTGCAATCTTAGAACTGGGGAGTTGGGGGCAGGAGATCAGGAGTTCAAGGTCATCCTCGAGTGCATAGTGGATCTGAGGCCAGCCTGAACCCCTAAGGGCATCTAAGAACAAAAGGAATGAGTAACTGGTGAAGTGGCAAGGCCTCTGTCTGTGCCAGAGTGGCCTTTTTCCCATCCTCTCTTTCCTTTGCCTCTTTTTTTTTGCCCTCTGATTTCCCCTTCCCATCCCAGTCCTGCACTTTCTGAGTCTCCCTTCCCCCAAATTTCTCTCTTTCTCTCTGTGCAACATAAGTGTATACACATGTAAGGTTTTAATTAATGATTACCCAAGCCAGCTATCTTTAAAATATACACTTTAATAGGTGAAAGAAATACAACTAGACTCATGATACCAGATCCTGGATCCCATGCTTTTCCGAAGGAGTGCACCGGGCCAAGAGCCAAAGAGAGCACATGGGCTGTGTCTTTTATACATCAGGGGGACCTGATGGTCCAACCCAGAATAATTAGCTAATGGCTAATGGCGTGGCGTGGCTATTAGCCTGATTGGCTAAAACCTTTCCCCATCATACACACATGTGTGATGGTATGCTTGCCCAGGTGTGAACTTGGGCATCCAGAGGTCAACATCAAGTGTCTGTCACTGTTGTCTCTGCCCTGCATTTTGAGACAAGGTGTCAGTAAAGCCTGAAGCTCTTGGCTCCAGCTAGACTGGCTGACCAGCAGGCTCCTGGGATCCCTTAGCACTGAAGTGACAAGCACACACTGCCCAGATTTTATGTGGGTGCTAGAGATCTGAGGTCAAGTCCTCATGTGTACTCCACCCACTGAGTCATCTCTACAGAACTTCCCTCATCTTTTCTTTCTCCTTCCCTGTTGTCTTTCTCATCTCCCTGCTTTCTGCTCCTCACCCTCTCCCTTTCTCCATATTTTATCTCTTCACTCTTGATTCCTTCTCTTACTCCTACCTCTGCCTCCCCCATCCTTCTTTGCTTTTTTCTGTCCATTTTTCTTCTAGAATCCTTCTCTTGCCCACACCTGCTTTGTGTTTCTGACTTTATCCCAAATCATCCCAGTTTCTTTACCAATCATCCCCTGCTGCAGATTCTTGCCCTAGAGAGATTGTTTTAATGGCCACATTTTCTCCCTTCAGTCTCAGGACAGCAGGACACACAGGGAAGGTTTGATGAAGGTACTATTCAACCTTCATCAAAGTGAAGAGTGAGAGACACAAAAAATGGAGGGGACCCTCCAATATGAGTGATGGCAGAGCTCTGAATTCACTTCATGGTCTCAATAGAAAGAGGAAGGAGGGCACATAACCAGGAAGAAAGGTGAAGGCAATAGGAGGTCATCACCATCCAGCAGTAGGGAGAGAGCTAAGGGGATATATACCATGGCTTCCCTTTCCACATCTGCACACTCCTCTGTTATTCTCTTGGAACCCACAAGCCAGAGCCCTGTTTTTATGTGCCACAAGGGGTAGCCCTGTAGGGCATATAGCAAAGTGGGAATGTGGGGACTTCTAGATGTGTAACCTGAAGCCATGATAAAAGCTTGGGGTCTTGAAGAAGTTGTCAGGGATTAGATCACCTGTTTTATTTTGTCCTTTTGAGGCAAGGTCTCATGTAGCCAAGGCTGACCTCAAACCTGAATTCCTGATTCTCCTGCCTCCAAGTATTGGGGCTTATAGGTACATCCCACTTTCCTTACATCATGTACAAGGCCTTAGTTACAAGATGAGAGAATTGGCATTGAGCCCACACTCTTTCCCTCTCTGACCCTGAGCTATTGGATTGATCCTTGACATGACAAACATTCAACTTTCTCTATCAATAAAATGACCATCAGGTCATGGAACAGATGCATGCAGCCACTGCCGTGGCCAAGAGCTGTGGGAACAAAGATACAAACTGGCAGTTGGCTGCCATGTCTCCCACACTTGCCTCCTTCCCTTCCCAGGTCTGGAAGCGCTCAGGAGCATGGTTCTTCAAGGGTTTTCCCAGGCAAGTCCTTCCACAGCCCATGCCTATGAAGAAGACCAAGCCCCAGCAGGCTGCTAGTGAGCCTGCTGCCCTGGAACAGCCTACACTTGAATCCAGGCACACAGCCCGAGCACCAGCTCAAGGTAAGATAAAACCAACTCCTTCCAGAACTGTGGACATGTCTTGGCCTACTGGTCTACCTGAATGTGTCCTAGCAAAGTACTTCTAGTCTCTAGTCTAGGACTCCTTAGCCCCCTTTGTTGTTTACCACAAACCTGTTTTGGGGAGGGGTAGCAAGGGAACTTTCTAGAAAGGCCAACTTGCCACGTACTTTGCTGTCTTTCTTTATGGGTAATTGAAAAGCAGAAAATAAGAAATTAAAATTAGTAATTGGGAGCGCATCCCACTCATCTGAATATACCATGGGACCTGTGGAACTTGGACCTGCTTTCCTGGTTTTCTTGTGTTCCTTCCTCCTCTTCCATCTCTGTTTCTTCTTCTTTCTTCTTCTCCCTCTCCTTCTCTCTGTTCCCTCCTCCCTCTCATCTCTCTCTTTCTTTTCTTCCTTTTTCTTCTTCTTGGGCAGAATCTTGTGTAGCCTAGGATATTCTAGAACTGCCTCTGTATCTGAGAACTTGGTGACCTTGAACCTTAACCTCCTGCCTCTACCTCTCAAGTACTGGCATTATATGTGTGCTATACCATGTCTGATTTTTACTTTTTTTTCTTCTATGACTATAAACAATTCTGCAACTGGACTAATTAAAAGTGAAAGATGAATAGAAATGAAATTATCAAAAGGAAATTACCAGCACTATTAATATCATGGCTGTTATCTGAGTATAGTTATTAATAATTAAAGTGTTCATTAAAAGAGAGAGGCAAACAGGAAGAAAAATGACTCCATAAATTGCATTTTCATTGGACAGCACCACTTAGACTGGACAGACAAAGCCCTTATAATAATCTCAATTAACACTGGATGGTAAGATCAACTGGAGCATCAATGATGGGGCATCATTTCTCAAAAGAGAGCTAGAGATAGAGGGCTCAAATCTAAGTGCCTGACCTGATCTCTCATAGAGCAACTTCTCAGAGTCATGGAGCCTGGTGCCAAAGGTTTTCTCTATAGAGTGTCATGAGCCATTTCTGCTTCTTATAGAATCACCAAGTTGTCAATAGCCACTGTGTCCCTGAGGAGTATGCAGTTCTACCAACTTTCCTTCCTCATGTTCACCCTTTCCTCTCTCTGCCAGGAGTGTTCAACCCATAGTCCACAGGTCACATGCAACTCAGGATAGTTATAAATGCAGCCCAAAACAAAACTACAAATTTATTTAGAACAGAAGCAGAATTTTTAGTCTTTTTTTTTAAACGTGGCTGTGTGGTGCTTGATCATGGATTTGCAGATAATGACGCTATGTTGTGATATCAAAGGTTGGACAGACCTGCTGGTCTAGGCAGAAGAAATGGCCATTGTTTTGTTGGTCTGTGCTTTTGTTTCCAATGCAATAAGGAAATGAGACACTAAGAAGAAGCTCGGGGAAGAGGCTGGGGAAAACTTACTTAATGCTTCAAAACTTTTTCCAGTAATAGGCTGATCCCCCTGTGAGAACTGTACAGACACCAGAAAACTAGCTCTCTGCATTATTTCTCTCTCTCTCTCTCTCTCTCTTTTCAGGTGACATGGGGGAAAAGAGGGCCCCAGGTCAGAAGCCAAGTGAGTTCTGCCTACTGTCTTCCACTCTGGAACCTCACCCTACCTCTTCCCTCTCTCTGTTTTAAGCCATCCCTTTTCTTGCAGGCCCAGATCTCACCTCTGCTCCTGGGCGAGGAAGCCATGGGCCTCCCATGCGCAGGGCCTCTGAGGCACGAATGAGTACAACTGCCCGGGATTCTGAGGACTGGGAGCATGGTCATGGTGTGGGTGCTGGAGATGCTAGCCGGAGCCCAGCAGGTGAGCAAGGTGGGCATATGCTGTCTTTATTGAGTGCCTACTGTATATCATGTTTTGTTTCTAACGTGGGTCTCAATGTGGTGGCTGAGTGTTTAGGACTTAAAGTGGTCTCTGGTACCCAACCCCCAACACAGTAAGAGAGGGAGCAGGGGAGGGAGAGAGAGAGAGAGAGAGAGAGAGAGAGAGAGAGAGAGAGAGAGAGAGAAGAGGGAAAGAAAGAGAAGAGTTATCTTACTGTAAGCCCAGGATGACTTTGAACTAATGATCCTCCTGTCTCAGCCCCAGTCTCTAAGCACTGGGATTACAGGTGTGTACCCCCATTCCTGTCTGTTCCTCAGTATTCACATCCTAAATTGTGGGTTTTAGCCCCTTATCACTGTGACAGGACAAAGGACATAACCTAAAAAGAGGAAAGATGAATTTAGCTCCCAGCTTCAGAGGTCTCAGTCTCTTACAGAAGAGGAGGGTGTGGCTGAGCAGCTGAAACAGCAGTGGTCAGGAAGTGAACAGTTTCCTCCAGTGAGACTCTACCTCCTAAAGTTTCCCCACTTCCCAGAATGCACCAGCAGCTGGAGTTCAGGTGCTGAATGCATGTGATTCTTGACGGGGACATCTCAGTCCACCTGTTTGGTTAGTGCTTCAGTTCCCTCCTTCCTGACAACAGACTTGGGCTCCTACCATCTGCTGCCCATACCTGCTAGTAAACCCAGGGTACAGACGGACAGAGGACAGATGTCTAAGTCTGACCACCAGAGTATATTTATGGAGCATCTACGTGTACCAGATGCTTCCCAGAGCTCTTCTGCCAGGATATCTTAATGACTCTTTGCCACCACCCAACACACCAGTGTGAGTGAGGCTTTCATCATCCCAACTCCACAGATAGAAAATTAGACTCAGAAAGGCTCTGCTGCCGCTTCACCGCGTAGCTGACAATGAGTGAAAAGTCAGAATTAAACCTGAACTCTCAATCTCTTTTCTCTTCCAGAAGTGAAGTTTATACAGGCCAGGCCTTTTGATTTTGTGAAACACACAATCCATATTTATTGTATGTAATTTACTACTTTAGCCATTCTTCATATCCAGTTTGGTGGCATCAGGCACCCTTGTGGAGTTATGTCACCATCACCACCACCTACCACCAGAACATCCCCTCATCTCAATTATGTCACCATCACCACCACCCACCACCAGAACATCCCCTCATCTCAAGAAGAGACTTTTGTATCCATAAAACCATAAATTCTCTTTGGCCTCCTCCCTACTCCATAGAAACTTGACACATTTAGGTGGAATCATGTGTTATTTACTTTTTATCTTTCTTACCTCACTGAGTACCACACCTTCAAGGTTCATCCATGCTCAAGCACTGTTAGGCTGCTCTTCCCTTCTTCAGGGTGCATACTAGTCCCCGGAACAGACAGGCCACTTTTTATTTACCCATTCAGCCCTAGCGCATGTAGGGTGTTACTACCTTTAGCTGCTTGTGGATTGTGCTGCCATGAATGTCTCTTACAAATACCTTTCCAAGTGTTTGGAGTAGATACCTATAAGTGAGGGTACCAAAATGGCAGGCATTCTATATGTGACCCTTTTAAGAGACCACCGTCCTGTTTTCTGTGTAGTGTGGACAACTTTTACCTTTCTGTCAACAACACACAAGCCCAGGCGGTTGTGGTGCATGCCTTTAATCCCAGCACTCGGGAGGCAGAGGCAGGCGGATCTCTGTGAGTTTGAGGCCAGCCTGGTCTACAAGAGTTAGTTCCAGGACAGGCTCCAAAGCTGCACTGGAACCCTGTCTCAAAAAATCAAACAAACAAACAAAAAAGATACACATGGGGTCCCGTTTCTGCATACCTTTGTCAACATGTGTGACCGTCTGGTTTGTTTTGTTGTTTTATGTATTTGTTTGCTTGCTTGCTTGGTTTTGGGGGCAGAACTGGAGTGCACTCATGCTAAGATTACAAACGCGAGCTGCTAAGCCCAGCTGCTGGTTTTTGTTCACCTGCTTATATTTTGAGACAGGGTCTCACTGTGTAGCCCTGACTGGCCAGAACTCTCTCTGTAGACCAGACTGACCGCAAACTCACAGAGATCTGCCTGCCTCTGTCTCCCAAGTGACAAGATTAATGGTGTGCGCCACCACACTTGGATGTTGGTTGGTTTTTAAATACTAGCTACTCCCATGGGTATGAGTCAGTATCTCAGAGAGGGGCTATAGATTTGATTGGCATTTCCCTAAAAGTTGGTACTTCCCAGCTTTTCCTACTTGGACTTTCCACAATAATGTCAGGATTGGCCCTTGTCCTGTGTTTTCAACTGGACTCTGTTGCCGTTGAGTTACTGGTGTTCTTTATATCAAGGATGCCAACCCTTTGTCACTGTGTCATTTGTAACTGGCTTCTAACTCCCCCCCCCCCATGGCTCACTTGGTCTCTTTGTGGATAGTGTCACTTGACTTTTAGGGATTCAGTTTTGATGAAGTCCAACTGGTCTGTTCTCTTTTGCTTCCTCTGCTTTGAGTGTCACTGTGGCCTGAAGTTTGTCCTTCATGTTTTCTGAGTCTGATACTTTAGCTTGTGTGTGTGTGTGTGTGTGTGTGTGTGTGTGTGTGTCTGTGCATGTGTGTGTATGTGCTTGTCTGTGTGTGAACACATGTGCATGTATGTGCATATGAGTATGCACTGAGTGTGAGTGTGCACGTGTGTACGTTTGGAACATTTCAGTTGACTTTTCTAGATGTAATTAGTACTTTTCATGTGTTGTTCAACCCCCTGAAGAAAAAGACAGCATCAGGATGTCCCTGACCACACTAAGTCCCTCCAGAGTCAATATCAGATGTGCAGTATGGTGGTGCACACCTGTGATGTGACTGTAACCCCAGTGCAGGGATGGGTGGGGCAGAGACAGCAGATCATGGGGTTCACTGGTCAGTCACCTGAGATGCAGAACTCTGGGTTCAGGAGGAACCTTCCCAAAAAATAAAGTGGAGAATGGTAGAGGGAGATACCCAGTGTTGACCTCTGGCCTCTACATGCATTCCCCACAGGCGGAAGTATATACATGTACACATGAGTATACACGCATGCCCATCCCTGCAATCAATGTCCACGTCCCCTTATCTGGAAAGCTCCTAGCACCACCTACCCCATGTTGAGCTGACGTCACTGCCCTCTCCTCTGAGTTCCCAGGTAGAAGGACACAGCCCTAGCACACACCACTGCCCAGGTCGACTGGCACATGACTCTTTGCTCCAAATGGCTATTGAGCCCCTCTGAATCTCAGCCCTCTCACTCCCTTCCCAGCCTGTTCCAGGATTCCTGGTTAATGCAGGCTGTCTAACTCCTGTACCAAGCACTGCTCTGCACAGATCTTATGATTAAACTCTGCTTCTATCATCTCATTTAATCCCATCGTCAGCTCACTGGGGGCAGGTTCTACACAGGCGCGCTACACTGATCCATGCCCGCAGACCTGTTTCAATGTTTTGTTTTGAGGTCAGTTCTGGTCTTGAACTCACTCTGTGTCCCAGGTGGGCCTCAAATTTGCAAGCTTCCCGTCTCTGCCACTGGAGTGGCTGAGATGACAGGTATGTACTCTTGCCCCAGCTACCCTGTGCAGCCACTGAGATTCACTCAGAGGGTCTGGGCACCAAGGAGAAAACAGAGGGACCAGAGAAGGGCAGCCTTCAGTGGAGCCAGATGTATTTGTGTGCGTGCGTGTGTGCGTGTGCATGCGTGTGTGTGCGTGTGTGCACGTGTGTGTATGTATGCACGTGCGTGTGCGTGCGTGTGCGTGTGTCCACATGTGTGTATGTGTACACGTGTGTGTGTGCGTGCGTGCGTGCATGTGCTTTATGCCGTCTCCCTCTTCTTCCTGCAGGTTTGAGGCGGGCTAACTCAGTTCAGGCCTCTCGCCCTGCCCAGGCCACAATGTCAAGTCCGGCACCTCCTCAGCCTGTGCAGCCAGGTATCTGCCATGCAGCATCATGTGCCCTGGTGTCCCCGAGCTGTGACCCCAGTCCCATCACCCTGCAGGACTGAAACAGCCAGAGCCATGAGCTCTTTTTAGACCCTGTGCTTAGGGCAGGACTGTGGCAGAGGGGTGGTTGGTTGGAGTATCCTGTCCAGTGAAGGGGCGGGGTCGGGGTGGACACCGAAGTATGTCCTCATCACCACCACCTTTCCCTCCCCTTGCAGGGCCTCCTGGGGGCAGCAGGGCTGCTCATGGGCAAAGTGCAGGCGAGTGGGAACTAGTCTCTCCGAAAACACATTTACTCAGCCTGTACCCCAAGACCTGTCTGAGGAGGCCTAAGCAGCCCACTTCCTAAACCCCTGAACTGTCCACACTGACAAGCCAGCTCCTTGGCTCACTTCCTACTGCGTTACTCCTGGCAAATGACTAAACCTCTCTCAGTTTGTTGGTTTGTTTGTTTTTATGAACTGTGAGTCAGGCTAGGACTTCCCTCACAATCTTGTTGGGGAGATTAAACAAACTAAAACAGTGAAAAAAAAAGTTAAAACAAAAACCCCCCAAACCAACCAACCAACCAAAATCAATTAAAAAAAAAAAAACTTTTTGTGAAGCCCGATTTGTGTTTGGCCCATGATAAGCAAAAAGTGATTACTCCATGACCCACATACAGGCCTCAGGTGCCTGGTTGTTATGGTTACAAGGTAGCCATTTTCTTTCCATGGACCTTCATTGTTTAATACAACTAATACCATTTGCCAGAGAAGCACCTTTGGATTCAACAACTCCAGTTCTCCAACTAAGGAAACGTAAGGCCCAGAGATGTTGAGTAACTGGTCCTACATCCCACAGCTGAGGTTAAGGTCAAGGCCATCAGGCTGAATCCACACTGCTGACTGACCTCTCTGGGGTCTGGCTTGCTTTTATCCAAATCAGTCCTGGGGCTTGACTATCACATGCAGACTCCAGGACCCCTGAGTCTGGGTGCCGCCTGGGAACCTGCATTCTGGAAGCTTTCTCCAGCCGCATTGCTATGACACAGACTCAACACTGCCTCTTCCCTGTCTCTTGTCCCTACAGAGGCCACTCCAAGTGACCCTGGTTATCCAGGAGCTGCCACTCCAGCCCGGGAGGAGAGGACAGGACCCGCAGGGGGCTTCCCATCAGCTCCCCACATTGCAGGCCCCTATTCCCAGGCGGCCCCTGCCCGTCAGCCGCCACCTGCAGAGGAAGAGGAGGAAGCCAATAGCTATGACTCCGATGAAGCAAGTAGGTGGCTCAGCGAGGAAGGAAGCATGCTGGGAAAAGTCACCCCGAAACTGAGCTTGGGATGGGGAGGGAATGGGGTTCTGAATTCAATAGACGCACCCTCACCGCAAACATGTGTACCCTCAAAATTTCTGTGGTTCAGGGCCTTGCATGTGCTGGGAAAGGGCTACTGCTCTCTGCTTCCCAGTGCTGGAACAACTGGTGAGCGCCACCGTGTGGCCCGTATTGGTACTATATGCCTTATTGGGCTAAAACACAAGGGTGCAGCATTTAAATTGAGTCATTTAAAACCTCTTGTGGGGTTTCTTGAGGTTCTACCCACGTAGCAATCTGCCAAACAGAATTATCTGGTGGCCCACAGCACCCCCCACCCAAAT
This sequence comes from Dicrostonyx torquatus, assembly GCA_028555095.1. Taxonomy (NCBI): domain Eukaryota; kingdom Metazoa; phylum Chordata; class Mammalia; order Rodentia; family Cricetidae; genus Dicrostonyx; species Dicrostonyx torquatus. The sequence goes on from JAQHUG010000416.1 coordinate 710,541, forward strand.
AGGCATGAGTCCCTGTAGTGTGTCTATCATCTGTCGTCATTTTTTCCTCATGAGTGGGATCATTGCAAAATCATCCACTCAGTGATTCAGTAGGTACATAGTGTGTCCCTCTTAAACTCAGACCTAGAGGCCCAGGGACAGACAGACAGACAGACAGACACACCCCTCAGCCCCTCAGGGTTTTTCTTCATCTGCTATGGCTGAAGCAGCCAGGACAGCCTGTGGATGCAACTGGGAGGTGGGGTGACCTGGTTCGGACACCTAGCCCATATTGCTTTCTGTGTAGGCTGATGGGAGGGTAAACTGAGGCAGCTCAGGGACACTGCCATGATGGTGTTGTGATGACCACACATGAGGAATGGCAGCAGTGCCAACAATAGAAAGGGTGGAGGCAGGAGAGTGGGCGCTGCTGGAGCTGAGATCCAGGTGGGCCTCCCTTCCCACCAGGGCCAGCTACACTCCCTACTTCCTGTCCCTAGTGAGTGGGAATGGGGCATTCTCCCCTCTCATTCTGCATATAGTCTTAGAAAGGGTCCCTGCGACCCAGAGATGGGCAGTTAGTCAGCTAGGGTTTCCATTCCTGTGATAAACACTATGGTTAAAGCAGCTGGAGGAAGAAAGGGTTTATTTCAGCTTACAGCTTGTAGTCCACCAGGACAGGAACTCAAGCAGGGCAGCTACTGGAGGCAGTAGCTAGTGCAGAGACCATGGAGGGGTGCTGCTTACTGGCTTGCTCAGCCTGTTTTCTTATAGAGCCCAGGACCAGCAGCTCAGGGGTGACATCACCAGAAGGGCTGGGTTCTCCCCACATCAAAAAATGTCCCACATGTCAGTCTGGTAGGGTCATTTTCTCAATTGAGACTCCCTCTTCCCAAATGACTCTAGCTTGTGTCAAGTTGACAGAAAACTAGCCAGCGTAACCCGTGAGTGGAGGGACTGGCAGCCCATCTCAGGGTTCCAGTGACTTGGAGGCTGCACCTTATGATAGAGCAGGTGTCCCTTTGACTCAGAGGCTCTCTAGAGTCAGGGGTCTGTAGTCTCAGGGAAGGGAGAGGGGAGCCCACCTGCCCTGTCATCCCTGGAATATTCCATATCTGCCCTCCTCCATCCTTGTCCTGGATGCTCTTCCCTCGTCAATCTCCAACCTCTCCCAGCCTCCAGGCTGCCCTGGCATGAGCTCAATTGCAGAGGTGGTTTCAGCCGGCTTGACTTCTCTCTGTTTTTCACTTGCTCACCTTTGTCATCTACAAGGATTTATTGGCCTCACTCCAGGTGCCTTAACTGCTCCAGGTGCTAGGACATTGGGACAAAAAGGCAACAGGGAAAACAGAGTCAAACTATGAAGGACACACTCAGGGAGGGTTTCCTTAGGAAGTGATTTTGAGCCAAGCTGTAGCCTGAGGGCGAGCCAAGGGAGCAGGAAGACAGAGAGCATTTCCAGCAGGAGGAACAGCCAGTGCTGATGTCCATTCATTCCTTCCACACACACACGGCACACCTTCAACACGGCAGGGACATGAGAGTCAATCAAGAGCCCTAACCCTTATCTTCAGGGCTCTCAGTCTGGCACTATTCAAACATTTACACAGATAATTGCAAAAGACTCCCAGGAAACAGAGTATGAGATCAGGGCCTGGCCCTCCCTCTCTCCTGTGGTCCCAGTACCTAGCTGAGGCTGGACACACTGGTAAGTGCCCAGGAAATGTTTGTGAGTTGACTAAACAAATGTGTTCTTGGTTTCTGTCTCGGTTGCCCGCAGCCACACTGGGTGCCCTGGAATTCAGCCTTCTCTATGACCAGGAAAATAGTAACCTGCAGTGTACCATCATCAGGGCAAAGGTGTGTGGGGACCCTGGGGATGACAGCTCCCGCTGTCACTGACCTGTGGCAATGACAAAGATATGCACAGAATTGTCATCAGCCATGGCAGACTTCCTTAGGGGGACTTCCTCTGCGGATGGTCCTGTGGCTGCTTCCTGGGAGTGGATCTAAGTGCTGAGGGTCACTTAGGTCACCCACAGCACGCAGAGGGGATACTGCAGGTGCCACCAAGACAGCCTGACTTGGTGACTCTGAGTTTTCTGCTGATGTCATCGTCCGCCAGGGACAGCAGTGAGATGGGAACTTGGGCTGTGGATCCTAAGATGCCGGAGCAGCAGGCTGCAAGAATGTGAACTGAATGAATTCCAGACCTTGAGGGACCCGGGCTGAATTTAAGTCTGGGACCCCAGGAAAAAACCAGCAAGATCTGGAGTGACTGCTGGCCCAGGACACCTTGCTGACCCTCTCTGACTTATTGGGGGAGAGAGTGGTATCCTTCCTTCAAGGAAGACTGGGAAAACCGAATGCAAAGTGCAAATGCTGGCAATTTGTGGGTGTCTAGGACAGTCCCCTCTGTGCCGGTTGGATTGTGGTGGAAATAACACGACCCTCTTTTCACTCCCCAAATGCCCTAGTTTGGAGGATAAACAAGAACCACCATGCTTAAAGAAACTCCTGCATTGGCCCACCCAAGCCTAAGCCATTTTGGGGGGGCTTACACTACACTACAGTGAATGACCCCTACTGTGTACTGGACTCTACAGTGAGTGATCAGGTGTATACTACTCTCTTCCCCTGTGAGGCAGGCATTTTTATTAGCCCCATTAGTCAGGTGGGGAAACTGAGGCCAGAAAGCTAATGCCTGGGGTTACATCCTAGATATGTGAGGCTCATCATCAAAGGCAAGATTTGATTCTATACTCCTTGAACCCCATAGAGCTGTGGATACCGTTGGCCCCATCGATCAGATGAGCAAGTTGAGGTCACAGGACTCCTACCTAGCCTGGGGGTGGGGTGGATGGCATTTGAGATGCAGAACCTCGGGGGTAGCTCAGGTGAGCAAGTCCAGCTCAACTCATCTCAGCAAATGATGCTAAACCACTTTCTCCTGGTCTTAGAGGGACAGACAGTGTGAGCCTCATCCTCCAAGTGGGGGAAATCGAGGCCTCAAATGAAGGCATGGGTCAGGTCCTGGATTCGGGAGTGTCTCTGTCCCCAGCCACTCCTCTCTGGCATCTGTGCTTGAATGTTCTCTTCATCCCTGTTATAACTGTGCACAAACCTGCCCCACTCCTCCTCCTCTGCTCTGTAGCTGGAAACTGGCTCAGACAGGCGGACGGGCAACTGCTCAAGGCCACACAGCTAGGGAGTGGTATGTTGTTAAACTCTGTGGCTGATGTCTGTGTTATTCTCATGATACAGCCTCCCTCTGTTCTGGCCCCACTGTTGTGGCTGCCTCCTTCTTTTGCAGGGACTGAAGCCCATGGACTCCAATGGCTTGGCGGATCCCTATGTGAAGCTGCACTTGCTGCCTGGAGCCAGCAAGGTACACAGCAGCCCAGGGGTCTGCATGGGCTCTCCGCTCAGAGTCTGAGTCCCCACCCCATCCCATGACAGGCAAAGCCTTCCCAGTGGGTAAAGAGGCAAGGCCCCCAGAAAAAAACCTGGAGCCCGGCAGCTGCCAAAAGCCAGGATGGAGGCAAGCACACAATGCAGATAAATACCTTCACTGCTCCAGTGCTGGCATGATCCAGTGCTGGTGCGGTCCTGCAATCCAGCTAGTCCCAACCAGGGTGCATTTGAAGTGGGTGTCTGGGGTGGGGGCACTGGACTTCATGTTTCTGGGACAATGTGTGTTATACATAGCTGTGAGTTTCAAATACTTAAAAAAGTAAGAGAGAGCACATACATGTACATATACATTTAAACACATATACACACATGTGTACATATACACGTGCATATGCACACATGACACATACTCATGTGTACACATATATTCATGCATACACATACATATGTACAAACACACTTTGTCCCATCATTGTCTGTGAGCAAAGGACATGCTCACTCTTGGCTGTGACCGACATGTGATGCTGTGGCTCCTCCTCCTCCAGTCCACTGGTGACTTCTGCTGCCCATCAAAACCCATTACGTCCAGTCATCCATGTACACGTTAGTATGAATTAGAATCATCCAGCCTCCTCTTGTGTTTGTAGGTGTGTTTCTAGTCTTCTCTCCTAGAGTGAAATGAAAAATACTTTGTGCTACTTTTTTAAAAGGCTAGACCTGGTGGCACAGGTTTATGACCCCAGCTACTGGGGAGGCTGAGGCAGGAGGATCACAAGTTCAAGGCATGCCTGAGCAACTTAGCTCCATCTTGAGGTTCAAGTTTGTTTTAGGGTATTCCTTGGGGGGAGAGCACGTGCCTACTGTGTCAAGGCCACGGGTTCCATTCTCAGTGCTGTGTGAGGGAGGAGGAAAGGCAGGTTGTCCCCCTCTGAGAACTCAGGACACATCCCATGTCCCTGCCTCAAGAAGGAGTGGTGTCAATTTCTGCTATAAGCCATGTTTGTCTTCATGGAAGTTGCCTGTGCTTTCTCCCTTAAGAGGATGTTTGATGAGGGTCTCCAGGTTGTCTCTACTGATGGGTGTCTGTCTGTCTGTTTCTTGGGTTTCTAGTCCAACAAACTTCGTACAAAGACCCTACGCAACACACGGAACCCTGTGTGGAATGAGACGCTGCAGTACCATGGCCTCACAGAGGAGGACATGCAGAGAAAGACACTCAGGTGGCTACAGGTGGCAGTGAGGGTGGGACTCCAGCAGGAACTGTGAATGCAGGGTCCTAACGTGTCTACATGCACACAGCTGTTAGCCTATGTTGTCCAGGCAACCATGACAGCACATGCTCAGTACACACTGAGGGGTTTTTGTCCCTGAATGTGTTTGGATGCAGAACCCACAATTGCATGCATAGTTGAGATTCACAGGCATGGTGCTGAAGACGCAACAGGGAAGGGTAGATAAGCAGGCAGGGTTGTGTGGCTGTCATCCCAGCACTTGGAAGGGCCGAGGCCAGCCTGGACTACAAAGTGAATTTGGATCTAGCCTGGGCTACATCGCAAGTCCTACCCTCGCCTACATTGCATGTCTGTGTCTCAAAAAAGGTGGTGCGCACTGTGTGGTCACGTTTACACAGGATCAAGTGCAGGCTCATGGCCCCTTGCAGGCAAAAGTGGATGGGTCTCTTAGGGTAAGGGAGGGTCTAGGGAAGGACCCTGACTGAGGACCTCCAGGACTGGAATATTCTAGCTCTTATGTGAGCAGTTTTTTATATGGGATCATGAGATGCGTAGACCCCTCCGGCTGTGAACTGAGTCCCTCACTGGACTGCAGGGAAACTGAGGCTGCACCCAGTGCCCCTCACCACATGGGGGGCTCAGTGTCTATTGCTGTTTCTCTCTGGCCTATGGCAGGATCTCCGTGTGTGACGAGGACAAATTCGGCCACAATGAGTTTATTGGCGAGACCAGGTTCTCGCTCAAGAAGCTGAAGGCTAACCAGAGGAAAAACTTCAACATCTGCCTGGAGCGGGTGATCCCGGTGAGCTGGGGACTGCCACCTTCCTGCTGTGCTGTGTGGGCTTAGGCAGGGGCTGTGGCGGTGCAGAGCACCAGGCGGAGGTGGGGTGACTTAGGGTGGGGGGAGCAAATGGCCAAGGTCACTCAAGAAGCAGGGAGGAAGTTTGGGGGTGGGAGGTGCACCTGACGGCTGGGAAAGGATGTGTTACTGCACTGGGCTGTGCTTCTACAGCCAATTGGGAGCATGGCTCACACAGAGTAAGCCACGAAAGCCACTCCTGGACATTAGGTGTCTCTTTGGGACCCTGTCTGGTAGCAGCTGGTGGTTCTGGCTTCTTTCTCTTTCTCACTCAATGAATTCAGCTGCTCAGGACAGTGGCTAAGTTTGTGTCTTTATCACCACCAGCTTCTGAGTGTGCCTGTCTTGCTAAAGTGCACATGGCTGTCCCGAGACATGAAAGTAGCCAGGTAGGCAGGTGTCTGAGGAGTCACCTCCTTCCACCTCGCTGTGCTGCACTAATGACAGGGGCCTCATCTGTTCCCTCCTCTCAGCTGTCCTCATCTCTATAGGTCGGGGTTGAGTTTAATCTGTAGCTCACAATCCTGCTTCTCAGAGCCTTGGGACCCATCAGAGCCACACTGGAGAAATATCTGATAAGCCAGATCCCAAGAGCTCTGAACTACACAGCCCAAGCGAATGAAGATTTGCGGTTTATGTGTGGGTGCGCTGACATTTGGACAGTCTTCTGGTCCTCTCTGACCTTTGGTGTCGCCTTCTGCAAATTGGGGAATGCAGTAGAACTCACACACAGCTGCTGCTCCCATCTTGACAGTTAATGCTGTGTAAACGGGAGTGTTTGGGGGTCACAGCCTACCTTCATGGCTCTGGGCCCTCCTTGGGCAGGGGGATGAGCCCCCAAGGTTACCTTCTCATCCTGTCTCCTCCCACAGATGAAGCGTGCAGGGACCACAGGGTCAGCCCGTGGCATGGCACTCTATGAGGAGGAGGTGAGCTGACTGTGGGTAGGAAGCCCGATGGCTCTGCTGAGACCACCAGGGGCCACTTTTCTCTCCTCTTCCTCCCATGTCCTCCTCTCTCTTCATCCACAAACTGACTTGCTGGCTCATGGGGGTAGAGGGAATGTCCTTCATCTGCAGGATCAGGCCATGGGAAGAGGGGACTGTCCCTATTCTTGCATATCCATGTTCTAGAACCTACTTCACACAGCTTCTGCTGCTGGCTCTACAGATGAGAGCAATGGCATGCATATCCCTTTGTGGGGACATGAGGCCAGTCAGGTCAGGGGTCAGGGTCAGCATCTGTCAAGGTCAGTGACTAGGATGGAGCCCAGCTCCAATGAATGATCCAAGTTTGGGTTCTGCCCCCATCTGACTCAATGGGAGAGCCTAGCCTAGGGTACACTGCTGTGCCGACAGAAGCACCTGCTGTCCACAGTGCTGACTGACCCCTTAGCAGGCTGTCGCCCCACAGCAGTCTCCCACCATTACCACCCACATCTCCCGCCTTTCTGAGCCCTGTATTGCCTTTTGCCACATGCAGCAGGTGGAGCGAATTGGCGACATAGAGGAACGTGGCAAGATTCTGGTGTCCCTCATGTATAGCACACAGCAGGGTGGCCTCATTGTGGGTATTATCCGCTGTGTGCACCTGGCCGCCATGGACGCCAACGGCTACTCAGACCCCTTCGTCAAACTGTGAGTTGGGCAGTACCCCTGGGAGATGAGAGGGGATCTGGGCAGACCTCCTGGGAGAGGGAGGATGAAGACAGGAGACACCCCACTAGACTATTAACCACTGAAGCCCAGAGAGGGAGAGTCTGCCCTGAGTCACACAGCTATGCCCAGCACGGACTGAAAGTGAGGCTGGAGCATCAGGAAGCCAAACAGTGTGATGTCTGCCCCTTTCTAGAGTGACGGCATAGTGATCACACTTACGACCCCCAGGAGTTGGCTGCCCATGTCAGTGGTAGCTCAGATTTCCATCATCAAAGGAGCAATGTGGTTTTATTCAAACTCACTATAGAAACACCCCAAATATCTGGGTGGTAGTGGCACATGCTTTTAATCTCAGCACTCAGGAGGCAGAGGCAGGCAGGTCTCAGTGAGTTCAAGGCAAGCCTGGTCTACAGAGTGAATTCCAGGACAGCCAGGACTGTTACACAGAGAAACCCTCTCTTGAAAAACCAAAAACCAACCAACCAAAAGAAAAGAAAAGAAAAGAAGGAGAGAAAAAAAGAAAGAAAGAAAAGAAACACCCAAAGTATCTCAAACTTGGGGTTATTCCAGCAATATTGTCAAATCTGCTCCCCTGGTGATCACTGGAGTCAGATGTCCCCACCCTGAGAGGGTTTTAGCCCTTTATGCTCACTCTTATAGAAAATACCGTAAGAATGCCAGGCGGTGGTGGTGCACGCCTTTAATCCCAGCACTCGGGAGGCAGGGACAGGCGGATCCCTGTGACTTTGAGGCCAGCCTGGTCTACAAGAGCTAGTTCCAAGACAGACTCCAAAGCTACAGAGAAACCCTGTCTCAAAAAAACAAAAACAAAAACAAAAACAAAAAACAAGAAAAAAGGAAAATACCATATACCATAAGAGCATAAGCAGACTTGGTTAGTGAAACATTTCATCAGCTGTTCTGATCATTAATGTCTGTCAAACCCTGCCCCCCCACCTGCCAAAGTACTTGTTTACACCCAGAAGCTACTGGTTGAGCACCTACTGTGTGCTAGGCACTGTGCCCAACTCTAGGAATAGCTTCCTGGATGGAGGAAATGGTGTTGTGTGCAAAGGCCGTGGGGTGGAGAGGAGGATGAAGGAGGGGTGGTCAAGAGCGTGATGAGAGAGCGCTAGGGTGGAGCTGGGACCCAGCCACATGAACAATGGGGCCATGGGAGGAGTTTAAACTCTCCCGAGGTCACAGGAAACCAGCAGACAGCACTGAGCAATAGCATAACAGGTGCTCAAAGCAGGCCCCCACCATCCAAGGTGTCACTTTCTGACTATGGTTGTCTCTTCCCAGCTGGCTGAAACCAGACATGGGGAAGAAAGCCAAGCACAAGACTCAGATCAAAAAGAAAACCCTGAACCCTGAGTTTAATGAGGTAAGGCCGCCTCCAACTTTGGCGTACTGGTGGAGACTTCCTGCCTGTGAGAGAGGAATGAATCCCTTCCAGGAGAGTCCTGACTGCCTCAAAGGAGTATTTCTTTTAATCGATAAGCTTGAGTTATGTCCGAAGGAAGGGGACAGAGTCCCTGTCACAAAGCCCACGCTTGAAAACGCTGCAGGAGGTAGCTGTTTTCAGATACTGACCTAAGCCACCCCCAGTGACTTTCCTGAGCTGTGTGAACATGATTTACAGCGTTGGCCACCTCCCTCAAGTCCCACTCACACATGCTCCCTCCCCTGTGTTCTGGGCTCAGACCCTGGGAAGTTGTACCTGAATCATTGCAGTAGATGCCTGCTCCCTGCTCCAGGCCTGACAACCGCTCCATATAGGAGCAGAAAACTTGAATATGAATGTTGTCCCCTTCTTAAGTGGCTGTACCACCCTCTGCCTCTTTTTCTCCCTGACCAACTTTTATCCATGCCTCAAAACACAGAATATGTGTGACCTCCTCCCCACAAGCTTCTCCTATGTTTTCAGAGTCCTCTGTCCTTCCCTCTCACACCAATCCCCTGCTTCTCCATTACCCCTTGCTTCTCCATTATGTGTTGTTAAGCCAGCCAGGCAGGAGGGGCCAAGTGTCTGTCCCATCGGCAAAGGACTGAATAAGGAGTATAAAGGAGTGGAATTGTAAGTTCACCTACATAGACAATCTCCATCTCAGTCCCCAAACAAAGGGAAAAATATACTCGTAGGATGCAAGGAGACCAGGGCTGAGCTGAACCCCCAGCCTGAGTCCCGCCCTGCCCTGCCTGGGCTGTCCCACCCCTGTGCTTGCTTCTGAGCTACTAATACTGGATTCTACCACGCTTTGTAAGTAGGGGAGGGACGTATGATGGGTCTTGAAAGCCAGCATCCAAACGCTTACTCAGGAGACCCACAGTGCAGCTTGCCCTACCCCCTCTCAGAATCTGGACAAGCCAAAAATAAGAAATACAAGTTATTGCCCGAGCGGTGGTGGTGCATACCTTTAATCCCAGCACTCGGGAGGCAGAGGCAGGCAGATCTCTGTGAGTTCGAGACCAGCCTGGTCTACAAGAGCTAGTTCCAGGACAGGCTCCAAAGCTACAGAGAAACCCTGTCTCGAAAAACAAACAAACAAAAAAACAAAAAAAGAAAAGAGAAAGAAAGAAAGAAAGAAAAAGGCAAGTTGAAGGGTGGGGGCAGACTGGCAAGGCTAAGGCAGGAGGTTCAGAAGTTCAAGGCCATCCTAGAATATCTAGTGAGACCCCAAGACACTGTCCCCCAAAAAAGCAAAACAACAACAAGAACAAGAAGTATCCAATCATCTTTCCCCTCCCTTGGCCTCAGAAGTGACTTTTTCTGAAGCAACAAAAGTACACACTTCTGAGTTTTAGAAATGTGTAGCCAGACCACTTATAGGTCATCTGACGTCACTGTATACACCACAACCAGAAATGCATTTCCTGGAAATTGTCCTACGTAGATTGTCATGGATGGATGGAGTGATCTTGCCCCCTGGATGTCAAGGGTGGTGCCTCTAATGACTGAAAATTAGAGGCAGCCTACACACTCATCTGTGAGAGACCAGGTTACAGCCAGACAGTCATTAAATGTTACCATTAACATGATGGTATAGACCCAGAGAGATGGCACAGTGAGAATGGGCCTCATGGCCACGTATGATGGCCCGTGTCTGTTTTCTGAGACTTACATGGTAGGAGACTCCCACCAGTGGTCCTCTGACCTCTATATGTGAGCCATGGCTTCCAAAGACACATAAACACATGAATATATTTTCAGAGTGATGACATTTAAACATTTTTGTTCACTTGTGTTTTTTGAGACAAGGTCTTGCTTGGCACTCCTGGTTAGCCTAGAACTCGCTCTGTAGCTAAAGCTGGCCTTAAACTCGTGGTGGTCCTCTTGCCTCAGCCTTCCAAGTACTTGGGTTAGAGACATGAACCATCTCATCTGCATGAAATGTTTTGGGAAAATGTGCTAAGTTGGTTTTTAACATAGGTTACAGAGTAAATAGAGGAAACCCAAAACTTTAGAGTTAGGATTGATTGTTTTAAAATCACACATCAGTATAAATGAACATGGACAAACCCTGACAGTGGCCGTTCTTGGGTGTCTGTAGACATCATGGCTTCCGTCCTTGTTTGTCTGAATAATGAACATGACTGAATTTTACAAGTTGGCAGAAAAGTTGCTTTAAAAAAGAACCATATTGTCAAGCTTAGTGGTGGCTGAGGCTGAGGTAGGAGACTAATCTATGAGTTCAAGGCTAGCCTGGGCTACACAGTTGAGTTGAGGCCAGCCTGAGATAAGTGAGACCCTGTCTCATAAGCAAAATCAGACAAAGACCTCTGTCTGGGCTTCTGTAAATCCCTAAATGCTAAGTAAGATTCTATGCCCTCTCGGGAAGCCTCCAGAAGGGCTGAGCTCACCATTCTTGGCCAGTGACTGCCCCAGTACCAAACAGAGCCAGCTGCCAGAGTCACCAGGATTTCTTGTCCTAAGGAATGTTTGTTGGAAAGAGATAACAGGCCTGGAGTAGGAAGAATTCTTTGCTCCCAGAATGCCCTGCTCCAGGGACTCCTCAGGCTCCTTCCCTAGCTGCCTATGTTGTAAGCTCTGGGGATTGTTGCTCAGCCCTCCCTATCCTATTCACAGGAATTTTTTTATGACATCAAACACAGCGACCTGGCCAAAAAGTCCCTGGATATCTCAGTATGGGACTACGACATCGGCAAATCTAACGATTACATCGGTGAGTGCTCCGGTTCTGGGGATAGCCCCCTCATCTGGCTTTCCACAGAGAAGATGTCTTGCAGGGATGAGGGAGGACATGATCACACCACCCCATCTTTCAGCAGTTCTGTAGGCTCAGGGCTAGCCTGGACTCATGGTCCTGACTTTGATCCCACCTTGATGTGCCTTTACATGAAAGGGAAACACCCATGGCAGAATAACTAAACCCCAGGAGAGCAGAGAATACTCTCTGCAGAAAGCAGACACAAGAGAGCCCGGCCCACAATCCCTATGCAAGCTCCCAATTGAAGCTTTAACCTCCCCAGCTCTTCCAAATGCCAAGGATAGACAGTCACAAGTATGGCACAGGTAGAGATTCCAGGAAGGGATCAGGGTAAAACTGACCCTTTGGGGAGCGACGGTGACTGCCCAGTATGTGGAGACCATGCAGAGAAATAAAGTAGAAGCTGGGCAAAGATTTGCAGGGGGTTTGGCTTGGTGCTGCAGTAAAGAGCCTTAGCAGGTTCTTGAGGTTCAGAGGGTTAGTGATAATAATGATGATGGTTACATAGTAACAGACCTCTTCTGAGCGGATGGGCAAGGCTGGGGATGTCACTGCTTGGTGGCCATCTTTCTTATAACTATACTCTTGAGTCAATGACATGAGTGGCCACAGTGCCCCCTCTCCACTAACCTGCCCCTCCCTCCCTTCTCTGCTCATCCCCAGGAGGCTGCCAGCTGGGGATCTCAGCAAAAGGTGAGCGCTTGAAACATTGGTATGAATGTCTGAAGAACAAGGACAAGAGGATTGAGCGCTGGCACCAACTGCAGAACGAGAACCACGTGTCAAGTGATTAGGACCTAGTGCCCCAGTGCCCCTGTCGCCACCCTAGTTGCTCTCCCTTCTCAGAGCCTTCTTTGTTACCCTTGAGTCTTTGATGTCTGCCCCACTTCATACTGCTGCCAAAGACCTGCTCCCTGGGCTGCAGGGTCTGTATGTGAGCCCTCTCTGGTCCCTGGGCTGCAGGGTCTGTATGCGAGCCCTCTCTGGTCCCTGGGCTGCAGGGTCTGTATGCGAGCCCTCTCTGGTCCTTAGGATAGGGTGGTGGGAGTGGGGAGATGTTTACAAAGGGGCTTGATCTGACCTTGAACCCATACGAGGTCATTCCCTGTGTTCTGTCTACACAACACTTTGGGCATTGGCAGACCCTCAGACTGTAGGGACCAGCACAGGGGCAGAAATAGTACATCGAGGCTGCCTCTGTCCCCCCTCAAAACACCCTAAGAACAAACAGACCCTCCCCGACTTTTAGACATACCAGGAAATAGACATACAGAATACACAGAGGGTCTGTACCCCTCTTCCAGGAAGATGCCCAGCTGCTTCCTAAGAAGCTAACCTAACCTTCCTAACCTCCCTTGTTCTCTCTCCTTGCACCTCCTTCCTCCCTGCTCATCTTCCAGCCTACCAATGCCCCTCACCCACACTCACACCCCCTCTGCCCTACTGCCTCTCTTCTCCTTTCCCCTCCACAGTGGGGGATGCAAGGCAGAGCTTCCCCTCTCCTTCCTGTGCCCATTTCCAGCCCGGTCAGCAACCTCACAAGCTGAATAAACCTGGGCCCCACAACCCTGAAGTCACATCTTCCATTAGCATGCCTAGCTGTCCTTGGCCTGGGGGCTGCAGCAGGCACAGCCTGGGTGCATGGCAGCCTCCTCCAGCACTATAGACACCTCTTTCTCATCCCTGGCTCCCCAACTGGGCACTGGTGGCACAGAGCTTTGGATCTGAGGTGACCTCTCAGCCTACCTGCTTCACCCCTTTTTCTACTCTTCAGCAATGAACAGATGAATTGCCCCCCACTCCCACTCAGAGCCCACTCTGTCTTTCTTCCCAAGGGTTTCTGGGGGCCATCAAATGACAAGAACTCTCATTAGGACAGAACACTCTAGGTCTATCACAAATCAAAAGGAATGTGGAGTCAGGCCATCTTCCCTGCACGAGAAGAAAGTCTAGTTTCCCCACTTTGATAGTTTCCCCATCAGTGTCCAAGCCCTACCACACCCCACTGAGGCCGTCAGACTAAGACTAAAAGCTCTCCTTCCCAACTCAGTCTTGCTTATTTCTTCCAATGTCCTTCCCCCGTGACACTCCTGTGTTGCCCTGAAATGACTCTATTCTGGAACTGGGCTCTCTGCCTGCCCCAAGACGGCCGGCAGTCTTCCACTACCTTTGACTCTCTGTTTAGTCCCCGTAGTCCCCATGCTATGCCCACTTCCCTGTCATGGTCGCCCTTAAGAGAAAGCATGCTGGCTGTGTCACCCAAGCCTGATGCTGGTTCTGGCTCTGGACTCGGAATGCAGCCTGCTCTAAGCGCCCCGATTCCCCTGCCCAAACACACACCCACCCTCTATGTAGAACACAAGCCCCTGGGTGCTTGCACGATGCCCACTGCCTTTACTTTGCACTGATGTAGCCAAAAATAAAGTAGGAATATCTGAGAAAGTGGCTGTCCTGCTTCTCTTCCTTGGTAGTTTCTAGAAGTTTCTTCTGCTTTCCTACCAGGATATGTATCAGCTTGGGGATCACAAGAAATTTATCGGGGTGCAGTGAAGGAACTCAGCAGAAGTGCTGTGCTGTTTGACTGATTTCCTCCTGAGTATAGGCAGATCGGCTCAAAAAACCCTGCCCCCCATCTTCTTAGAAGCCAGGTTGTGGGAGCCCACCAAACAGGGGGCATACCTTCATCACCACCCTCCCGTCTTTGGAGAAGTACCAATAACCGTGGGACCAAGTATACTGAAATCCTGGGATCTAGGGAGATGGTTCAGTCAGTAAAGAGCCTGCCTGGCAACATGAGGACCCGAGTTCAGATCCCCAGAACCTATGTGAAGAGTCAGTTGTGGGCCCGTGGGTAAAGGTTCTTGTTGCATGAGCCTGGAGACCTGATTTCAATCCCTGGAACACACAAAAGTGCAAAGAGAGAACAGACTCCACACAGTGTTCCCTGAGCTCCACGTGCATGCCATGGCACAATGCTCTGCCCATCTCTCTCTCTCTCTCTCTCTCTCTCTCTCTCTCTCTCTCTCTCTCTCTC
>JAQHUG010000416.1:769118-781880 GCA_028555095.1 Dicrostonyx torquatus
AACTCCAGAACCAGCTTTTAAGTGAAATGGGACAGCATAAAAGAGCAGGGTAATGCCACCTGTGGTGGTTTGAAAGTAAAAAGCCCCCCAAAGGAGTGGCTCTATCAGGAGGTGTGTCTTTGGTGGAGTGGGTGTGACCTTGTTGGAGAAATCTTGTCATTTTGGAGGTGGACTTTGAGGTCTCATATATGCTCAAGCCACACCCAGTGTCTCAGTTCACTTCCTGTTGCCTGCTAGATGTAAAACCCTCAGCTGTTTCTCCAACACCATGTCTTCCTGCATGCTATCACATTCCACCATGATGATAATGGACACTACACCTAAGAATATAAGCTGCCCCTCAGTTAAAGGTTTTCTTTTATAAGAGTTGCCATGCTCATGGTGTCTCTTCACAGCAATAGAAACCCTGACTAAGGCACCACTCACACTTAAAATACATCTGAATTCTTGTATAACTGAATTGCAGGAAGATGATAATAAAGATGACTTAGAGACAAGAGTCAGGGACTTAGCCTTGTTAAACCAGAGGAGATACTCAGTCCCTGGTACCAGTCTGGGGCTTCCCAGGCATTTCCTATTTTTGTGGCTTGGATTAGAGTTCACATATTGTTCTATGCCAACTCTATGTTCTCTTAGAGTTGGCCAAGAGAGCCATACTGTGTTACTGAGGCCAAGGCAGGGGCAGCACTGCTATGTTCTGTCATCCAAGGTTTAGAACAGTGGAAGCAGAAGATGATATAGAGGCCATGGAGGGGTCCTGCTTATTAGCTTGCTCATCATAGCTTGTTCATCCTGATTTCTCATAGAACCCAAGACCATCAGCCCAGGGATGGCACCACCCACAATGGGCTAGACTCTCCCATCAATCACTTACAGGCTTGCTTGCAGCCCGATCTTACGGAGGCATTTTCTCTACTGAAGTTCTCTCCTCTCTGATGACTCTAGCTTGTGTCAAGTTGACACAATTGGCAGCACAGGCACCTTCTAGAGCCCAGTTGCATCTTAGAGGTCTCGAAGAGAGGAACAGAGAGCAACCTCAACAACCCACACCGCCTTTCTTCTGAAAGAGACCATCTGCTTCCCAGGAGGGGTCTTCCTGCCCAGGAAGGGAGGCCAGAAGGAAGGCGAAGAGGACCTGGCCTCCCAAGAGCTAGAGGAATAGAAGTTTGTTGAGCACAGCTTAGGGATGCTGAGAGCAAGCCTGAGTTCCCCAGGAAGGGTCAGCTAAAGGAGAAACAAGACTGCCATGAGAAATTTGTCCAAACCTCTGTCCATCTGTCTGTCACCTGTTGTTTCTGTTTTCACGCTTCTTTGTCTTGTCTGTCTCTGTCTCTCTGTGTCCCTGCCTCTCCCCTTCCTTTTCTTTCCTCCTTTCCTGCTCCTCTCCGTTCCTACTCCCACCTCTAACAAGTCCTCCATCCATGTCCCCAAGTCCTTTGAGAGGACACAGCCAGGAGGTGCATCTCTCTACCCACAGCTCCCTCCATGGGGAGTCTCCTCAGCTGGATGAAGGGCCAGAGCCCTCTCCTGCTTGCCAACAGTTCCTCCTGAGCACCTGTGGCCCCTCCTGGGTTTCCAGCACCTGTGCCCAGGACCACACGTCCTCCATACTGACTCTTGCTCCAATCAGGCAAGCAAGTCTAATCAGAGCAGGAGGCCAGAGTACATTTGGATTCCCAAGATCTCGGCTGCTTTCCTTGCTGACCTGCTGGGATGACCAAGCCACAGGATTCCCAGCTCTGAGAGCGACTGCAGAGACTTCTCTTGACCTGGGTCTGCTTGCAATAGGACCTTCAACGCAATCAATTTTTCTTTTTCACAAGTGAGTCTCCTTGTTCCAGAATTTTCTGTCAATACTTTTTGAAACCTCAGCCTTAGAGATGCTCATTTTTAATGTCATGCCTTCTGTCTCCACTCTGGCATCTCTGCTCGGTTTGCTAGCAGCGTGCACATGCTGGCCTCTGTGCTCAGGCCACAAACAGCAGAAAACTGTGCTTCTCCCCTCTCAGTGGCATTACACTGCTCTTTTATGCTGTCCCATTTCACTTAAAAGCTGGTTCTGGAGTTGGGAGCAAGCAAGAGAATTAAAATGCACAACTTAATAGGATCTCCAGCATCCTGCTGGTTAAGAGCTCACCTCTCCATGCCACATTTGAGTATGGGGTTTAATTCTACGAGTGGCTTGGCAGGTAGAGGGCATCGATAGTAAACCATTCATAGGGGCACATCCACCACGTTAGGGTGTCCTAGCTCACTTTAATTGTCAACCCGATACAGCCTAGAGTACTTAGAGAGGAAAGCCCATATTGAGGTATCACTTGGACTGAATTGGCCTATGGGTATGCCTGCAGGGGAATATCTTGATTATTAATTGAAGGAGGAGGGCCCAGCCCACTGTGGGAGGCACTGACCCTAGGTAGATGGGCGTGGGCTGTACAAGAAAGCTAATTAAACACGTGTGAGGGAGTGAGCCAGAGACCTAGCTCTCGAGCAGCATCCGCCATGATTCCTGCTGTACTTCCTTGACTGTATGAGAGTTCCCTGGGTAGAGGTAATGCATTACAGAATAGCGAGAAGGCCCTTCTCCAGGTGCCTGCCCTGAGTTCCTGCCTTGACTTCCTTCAGTTGAAGAACTGGAACCTGCAAGTTTAAGATGAAATAAACCCGGTCTTCCCCAAAGTTATTTTGTGGTTGGAACGTTTTATCTCAATCACAGAAAGGAAGCTAGGACAGAGGGTGACTCAATTAAGAACTGAGTAATTGACCTGAATTGGGCTGTGAGCCAAGACCAACCTCAGAGAGTTTCTTATCTCAGGTCTTTAAGAGTTTTGAATGGAAAAATTGCATGATGACCAGCCCAGGGGTTTTTGCCCAGCTTAGTAACTCATGCCTAGCCCAAGGGCTCATGCCCAGTCCACGGGCTCATGCCCAGAATAGGCGCTCATGGCTGAGCAGGAATGGGGAACAGCAGATTTCCATTGCTGCCTTCTCTGGGAAAAGAGAGATGAGGGCTGGGGAAAGTCTGATCTCCTGCTTGGCATTAGAGCAGCTGGGCTTCAGTCTGAGTCTGGCTATCCACCAGGGAACTCCCGAATGCCACAGATAAATGGATGGATGAATGGGTTAGTGCCTGTGAATGGGAACTTTTACCTAACATGACAACCAGACCCTGAGGGAGTGGTCTGAACATCCTGGGAGGGCAGAAGGGCCCCTTGAGGGTGAGGAGCAGGGATGGTCGCTGAAGTCCTGTTGTGGTTACTGGTGAATACTTGAGTCCTCTGGAGCTTCGGATGAGACAGAACAAGGTGCCTCCATGCCCGTGTCAGAAGCCCCACTAGAACTGGTGACACAAGAGAATCTGTCTCCATGGGGAGAGTGTTCAGAAAAGCACCCATGCCCCTCTGAGGGACATCTCCTATCTGCACCAGCTCACACCCTCAACATATAAATGACTATGGATGGTCTCTGCACACTGTGGAGGAGAAGCCTACTAGAACCTGGATGGCACCTTCTTACTCTGACACATCTTTAATTGCAACACCACGAGCTCAGTCATCATACACAGAAGCATAGGCACGTGCATGCTCACAACACATGGGCATGTAAAACTCTGACACACACACACACACACACACACACACACACACACACACACACTCATGCACCATCCCTGCCCCCACATCTAAGTTATACACAGAGGAACATACCTGCTACGAAGAGCCACACATCCCTCTTCATTCTGATGCCCCAGCTTCCTGCTTTAATTTTTTTTTGAGACAGGGTCTCATGTAGCCTAGGCTGGCCTCAAACTTGCTATGGAGCTGAGGATGCCTTAGAACTCTCGATCCTCCTGATCCTCCTGTTTACACCTCTTCAGAGTTGGTATCACACAATGCTGGTGCTGGGGATGGAACCCAGGACGTCATGCAAGTCAGGCCAGCACTCTGTCAGCTGAGTCACATTCCTGCCCTGCTCTTCTCTTTTGATACAGGGATATCAAGAAAACCCTTATCTGGCCTTGAGGACATTTAGGTAATTAGTGGTGCAAAATTCAAGCCTAGGACTAAATATTATTTATTTATTAATATTAAAGCTCATGAGACCCAAATCAAAGCTCAGGCCATCTTGGGAGCCTGTGCAGTAGACGCATGGAGCCTGCCTAGGACCCGAGGGCAGCAGCTCACTGCCTTCCCCTGGGTCTTCTATCTTGTTTTCTTGTATATCACAGAGAGGAACATTCTGACCTTTGTGGAGACCTTTGCTCACACCGATGACTGCCCTGCTTTAGTGAGAAGGGAAGCCATGGGAAGATGTGTGTGTCATTGAGACCCTCATCCCAGACAGTTTAAAGCAATTCTGCCCTAAGGGCATGTGGTCTTAGTTGGCTCTCTGGGAAAGAACAGAGGTGGAGAAGACTCGGGGATCAGGGCTGTGATAGCTACTCTTGGTTGTCAAGTTGATAACCAAAAATAGCCATCACAAGTCCACCCCTTGTCAACTTGTACACACAATCATAGCTCCGATGTCATGATTAATTTCCAAATGAAAACAATAACCAGATCATAGGAGTGCCTAAACATAATGCAGTCATCCCACGTACAATTGCAACTGCGTTTAACCAGGTCATGATTATGTCTAGCATGATATAACTGCCCTTTGTATAACCTCACATACAGTATAACTTTAGGATAGGTGGCAATGTCCTTGGGGGACATCCTTTTAGTATCTCAAATTTACATATGATAACCACTGATGCTCTCTTAATTGATGTTACAACGTATGATAAAGAAATGGAAAGAAAACAAGAATATCTGTGCAAATACATTCTTAACAAAATACAACAGAAGCACTTGTGCCAATTACAATCCTTGTTTCTGCAATTGGTCACATGGCTTAGGTGGTGTTTTTAATCACCTTCCCACAGTCAGGGCTGTTACACAGAGAAACCCTGTCTCAGAAACATATCTACCTTCCTCTACTACCCATTCTGTTTTCTCCACCTTTTGCAAACACCTCAGTGGGTCTTGTCTCTTCCTGGAGGAATGACACATACCTCCAATCCTGATGGGTCTGTGCTCTTTGTCACCCTGCCTGGATTAGGCTGTTGTAGTTTCTCATTGACTTTAATCACAGGACATGGTAGCAGCAAGAGATGCCCTAAAGGGTCTCCTGCACACCAGGCATAATCTTTCCTACCTCCATTGTGGAGAGGCAATCCAGGTTCCCCCATGGTAATCTGGATCAATCACCCCTCCTAACTCTGTTATTCTATCCTGAGCCTGTGGGTTTAAGGGCATCAGAAGCCCAAAGTGGCCAGGGAGAAGTCTGAGCTTCCAGCTCAGTGAAATGTGTATATAGTTCCTGGCAGGAACACTCCCCATTCTGAAATCAAAACTTATAGACCAGCAGAACTTAGTGTTTCAGGAACATGGAACAAAAACATTCCTAGTGTGTCACTAAGGTTGATAGTGAGTGGAACTATTTCCTTTTCTACCCCTTGGTTCCTGGACCTGTGGATCCTGGCTATGGGAGAAACAGTACCATGTATTGGACACTGATTCAAAGCATATACCGCCTACTGTAGAACTCTGACCCAGCCCTCTACACTGCTGCCAAATAACTGGTGCTGTAACTGTGTCTTCAAAAGGCCATTCCATCTGCTTCTGGATGGTGGAGAACATGGTAAGACCAGTGGATTCCATGATCATGGGCCACTGTCACACTTCTCTGGCTGTGGAGTAAGTTTCTTGGTCAGAAGCAATACTGTGTGAAATGCCACGTTGGTGGATCAGGCATTCTGTAAGTCTACTTATGGTGGTTTTGGCAGAAGCATTATGTGCAGGAAAGGCAAGTCCATAGGTAGAGTAAGTGCCTACTCCAGTAAGGACAAAGTGCTGTCCTTTGCAATGCAGTGTTCCTGCCACAGGTTGCTGGATGGTCACCCAGGGAAATGGTACCGTATCTGGAACTCAGTGTTGGTCTCTGCTGTTGGCAGATCTGGTGCTCAGCAGCTGTAGCCAGGTCAGCTCTGCTGAGTGGAAGTCCATGTTGTTGGGCCCATGCATAACCTCCATGCTTGTCACCATGGCCACTTTGTTCATGGGCCACTGGGCAATGAGAGGAATGGCTGGGGACAGAGGCTGACTGTCTGCTGAACGGCTCATTCTATTTCCTTGATTGCTGAACTCCTCAGCTGAAGTCGCCTTTTGATGAGCATTTACACGGGACACAGTATCTTCACATCCTTTACCCATTTAGAGAGTTCTATCCACATACTTCTTCCCCAGATGTGTTTCTCACTGACTTTCCAGTCATGTTCTTTCCAAGTCCCTGACCATCCAGCCACTCCATTGGCTACAGTCCATGAATCAGTGAACAATTGCACATGTGACCATTTCTCCTCCATGTAAACTGTAATACCATGTGTACTGCCCAGAGTTCTGCCCACTATGAAGATTTTCTTTGCTAGAGTTTTTCAGGGTTGTCTCAAAAAAGGGGTTGAAGCCGTCCACTTCTGGATGGTGCCTATATAACGTGCAGAACCATCAGTAAACCAGGCCCTGGTCTTCTCAGTCAACTGATCATAGGGAACAACTGCCCATGAGACTGTCGGTGCATGCTTGGCAGCAGACAGCATTGTAAAAGGAGTAGAAACCATAGGCATTTGGGTAAATTCTTCATGTAACTTGCTTGTGCCTTCAGGGCCTGACTGCACACATACCACCTCCATTTGATAATAGATTGCTGCTATGAAGGTCCTACTTCATAACTTGCTGCCTCTGACAACACCCAGCTCAAGAAGCCATCATCCACTGGGTGCAGAATTTCCAGGGAGGTCGCTTCAAGGTCATTCATGTTCCTGCTCACATCTCTTCACCTGTGATCTGTAAATAAGCCTAATGAACTCCCTGGTTCCCCAGAGTGAGCTTTGGTTTGTCACTGGGACCTTATTAGGTATAGATATTAGTATACATCACTGAGTCCCTCTGTCTCTGAAGATAGAGAATTCTCACAAGGTCAGCCTGGGATGCATGATGCCCATCTCAAAACGAACCAAAATGACACAACGTACAACCTTAAAGAGAGCATTAAAACAACACAAAAGCCCACAAAATCTGAAACTGTGTGTGATGGTGTCTTTCTTAGGGTTATTGTTGCTGTAATGAAACACTAGGACAAAATGCAACTTGGGGAGGAAAGGAATTACAAGGCAGGGCCTCGAACTGGGCAGGAGCCTGGAGGCAGGAGCTGATGCAGAGGCCATGGAGGGGGCTGTGAACGGGAACTGGGCAGGAGCCTGGAGGCAGGAGCTGATGCAGAGGCCATGGAGGGGGCTGTGAACGGGGAACTGGGCAGGAGCCTGGAGGCAGGAGCTGATGCAGAGGCCATGGAGGGGGCTGTGAACGGGGAACTGGGCAGGAGCCTGGAGGCAGGAGCTGATGCAGAGGCCATGGAGGGGGCTGTGAACGGGAACTGGGCAGGAGCCTGGAGGCAGGAGCTGATGCAGAGGCCATGGAAGGGAGGCTGTGAACTGCTTGTTCTTCATGGCTTGCTCAGCCTGATTCCTCATAGAAGTCAGGACCACCAGCCCAGGGATGGCACCACCCAGAGTGGGCTGGGCTCTCCCCCAGCAATCGTACCACCCAATCTTCTGCACACATTTTCTCAGTTTAGGTTCCTTCTTTTCAGATAACTATAGCTTGTTTTAAGCTGACATGAAATTAGCCAGCCTAAGTGGAGGTAGAGATAGCTGGGTCTTTGTGACTCACTGGTTAGCCAGCCTGGTCTACACGCTCTAGAACACTGAATGACTGTTATATAAAACAAAATAGACGACGTCTGAGAAATGACAGCTGATGTTGCCTCTCTCTCTCTCTCTCTCTCACACACACACACACACTCTCTCTCTCTCACACACACACACACACACGTGTAAGTGAACTCACAGTAACTATGGTGAGGTCCAGCATGGCTTGCAGCATCCCATCTAACCACTGGACATTTCCACACAAGCATCACATCTTATTTCCTCCACACGGGGCCTTTTCATAAGCGTAAAACCACCTAACTCACCGAAAGTGAAGCACTTGTCCTGGGGGAGGCGCATCACAGAAGTCAAAATCGGAAGAGGTGTCTTGTGTGCAGGGTCCCATCATCTGGCCTTCAGCGCCACGATTCCTGCTGGTCAGGAAGCAACCATCAGCCAGGAATAGGCTTTGAACATAGGAGGGAGGCCAAGTGGGTCATGCCTGGAGATACACAGAGAAGTCCTTCCAGGAAGATGGGCTTGGGATCATTCCTGAAAGACACATAGCTGGCTCTCTCTACCACATAGGATGGGCACTGTCCAACCAATCGCAAGTAACTAGGGCACAGAATCCATGCGGCAAAGCTAGTTATTGGGATCTTGTTGAGAATAGGGGTGATTTTTTTGGAGAGCCACTTCTTCCTGGCACCATCCAGGTGGTACCAGGACACACTAGGTGGCACATGCTATACTGGTCACAGCCCTCTCCCCAGAGAGCCCCATGTGATCCAGGTTTGTCCCAGGCTGTTCTGGGCACACACAGGCCAGGCTGGGTCACAGTGGGTGTGAGTGTGTGTTAATAGAGGGATGTTTTCAGGGTGACTCAGACTGAAGTTTGTACTGGGGGGGGGGAACCTTTGAGGTCAGCTGTGTGCCTCTAGTTTCAGAACAGCCTTGTGATACTGACCTCGGGGTCACAGCCTGTGCCCCAAACCAGATTCGCTTACCCATTTCCAATAAGCTACCAGGTTCGCCCACCCATTTTCAATAAGCCAGTTGAAATAGCCAAATTAATAGCGGGAAAAGGAGATTTATTTAATGTGGCCACATTGGGAGGAGACAAAGGGCTTCAGAGACTACCTGGTCATCTGAAGTGAGATGCAGGCTTCTGTAGAGGGCCGAGGGTATACACATTTAAGCAGTCCTGGTCAAGCTGTGGCTTCAGTCTTTCCTATGAGGTGCCCTGAGGAATTGTGAGAATTCTGTGGAATCTTCCGGGAAACAAGTTCCCTCTCCGGTTGGTGCATTTTCCTTCCACTGGCACGAGATCCTGCGGAAATTTCCATTTCTTTGGGGTGCATTGCTTTCAGATGGAAAAACTCAAGCTTCTCTTTAGAATATTTTCATTTTTGTGGTGGTCACTGGATTTGCTCCACTAAACTCACCTGTGATGCTCAGCAAGCTCTGGAGAACTAGGCCGGGTACATTAGCGTATGCACAGCCCCTCTGAAACCACAAGGGGGCGCGCACGGCACATATCAACCACTAAGAAAGTTTAAAAGGAGGCTGCAAGAGTGGTATTGATGAATATCTTGATCACCATAGAAATCTCGACCAATGGATGGAGATAGAGGCAGAGACCCACATTCACATCAGAGCGAAGGACTGAGCTCCCAAGGTGCAATCGAAGAGCAGAAGGTGGGAGAAGATGAGCAAGGAAGTCAGGACTGCGAGGGGTTGGTCCACCCACTGAGACAGTGTGCCTGATCTAATGAGAGCTCACTCAATCCTGCTGGATTGAGACTGATGGAGCATATGACCAAATCGGAATCTCTGAACGTGGTTGCCAATGGAGGCAGACTGAGTAGCCATCGATAATGACACTGTGACCTATCTTCTCTGCATGATTAAGCTTTTGGGGAACCCAGTCTATCTGGATGCACACCTTCTTGGGCCAGGATGGACGGGAGAGGGCCTTGGACTTTCCACAGGGAAGGCTACCCTGCCCCCTCTTAAGGAAGCAGGGGGAGGAACGAGGGGTAGTGGGGGAGCGGGGAGGGGGGTAGTAGGAGAGCAGGGGGGACTGGGAAAAGGGGAGAAAGTGTAAATTTTTGAATGAAAAAATTTTAACAAAAAGAGTGGTAATTTCAGTGCTGTGCTTCCTATCACGCCTGCAGGCTCTTGGGTCATCTGTCCATGACAGCATCCCTCTGGATACTGGAAATCACAGGGCAAGGGCAGCTAGCTATCCCACTAGCCCACGGTCAGTTTCTAACCCCAAGGACTCTCTACAGCATCCCTCTGTGGGGACAATTGACAGTGTCCTGCGGGGCTAGACTTAGACTTGATCTGTAAGAGTTCCCACCTTGAGGGAGAGTTTTCCATTGATATCTCCTGTAAGGTCTTTGACAGTTAACTGATGGAACACTGAAGGCAAAACGTTTACAATCCTCACGGTTTAATTTTATTGTGAGGAAACAATCCTGTAGGTCAATTATAATCAAATGCCAATTTTGAGGAACAGCACAGGAGAAGGAAGCCCTGGTTGCAGAGTTCCCATGTCCTCCATCGTAGCATTCACTGCTCTAAGATCCTGTATTAATCACAATTTTCCTGACTTCTTTTTTAATAACAAATACTGGAGTGTTCCATGGACTATTAGATTCTTCTATATGTCCTTTTTCTAACTGTTCTTGCACTAACTGTTCTAAAGCCTGTATCTTTTCCTGCGTGAGGGGACACTGATTTACCCATACAGGCTGCGATGTTTTCCATGTGATTTTATCAGCATAACACTGTTCCACAGTGGCCCTGTGAAAAATGCCGGTCACTTAAGTGATCAGCAGTTGCCAATTTTAAATTCATTGTTTCCATGATGTCTCTTCCCCATAAGGTGAAGGGGAGAGATGGGAGCACATACGGCTGTGTCAGTCCTTTTCCTTCTGACTCCCACTGTAGCTGCTGAGCACTTTGCATGACTCCTGAGGTCGGACCTAGGCCCAGGAGGGATGAGCTTTCTAATGCACCGGCCAATTTCCTGGCCACTCTGATCCTGCAATACAGGTTCTGTCTGTGCCAGTGTCCAGGGGGCCTCTTAAGGCTTTTTTACTTAATTTAATGACCTTAAAAGGCCTTTCATTCAAATGCTGAGCCCAGGCAATGTAGAGCCAAACTGGCCCTGCCCCATTTCCTTCTTCATTACAGGATTAGGGGGATTAACATACGGTAAGAGCAGCAACTGGGCAATTCTCTGTCTCTTATGCAACTGTATCTTTTTTTTTTTTAAAGGTCTCACCGTGACTTTAATGCCTGCTTGAGTTCACTATTCCTGGTAATACCTCAATGTTTTTAACATGATTAGAACTTCTGCCAATAATCAGACCCTTAATGTTTATGAACTTTTATATCCTCAGACCTTTATAATGAGCTAACAAGCTGGCTGTAGCTTTATGTAAGGATCTGGATATCTTTTTTTGTTCTTAAATTGATAATATAGCTCACCTGGCCATAAATAGATCTTTGAAGGATAAATAAATTATACTTAAGTACAGACAAAACAGAAAAATGACAGAGACCAGCACATATATAGTCATACCCAGGTCTCCATAGCATTGGGGGTAAAAATATCAGAACAGCAGGCTTTACCAGACTCATAAGGTGATTGGTCTCTGTGGAAGAGGGATATGGAAAAGACTGACCTTATTTTGTCTAGGCAAAAGTGATGCAATCAATTCTCCAAGGTTCTACTGTTTGTCCACAGTCTGTACGGGCTCCTGGCATCCAGTGGTCAGCACCGTCCTTATCCAGGTGGAGACATTGTGGCAACCCATAGTCTTCTTTGGAGATCTCGGGTCACTGTTAGGATCTCAGAGACTTTATCTGATACAAGCCTTATAAACATTATTTAAATGCCATTTTTTATAGATCTGTGAAGCATTTAGGGCTGTCTAGGTCTCTCAGATTAGTCAGACTTTATTATTAAAAATTACTTGTTTTAAGCTTTAAAACATATATATGGGACTAAATAAGGCTTATTCCTGTACTTACATTAATACTTTGGGGGTGACTGATTTTTAACTTCTATTTTTAACCATCTAGAATTTTATACCATATTTTTGTCAGATTGAAAACCTTTAGATTAATGATTTTAGCAAAGGCTAAAATCTAAACATTAACAATCTAAAACATTTTATAAGCATTTATATTTTATAACCTATTTTATTGCAGCTGATGCTTTTGGTGATTATCACCTGGCCTTGGTGTTTATCTCCCTGCAACCAGTGCTTTTCTGGGAGTTCAGCTCCAGCCATCCTCGGTGGCAACTGACACCCTTGCACACCAACAAAAACCAGCACAAAACAGCCTCAACACTATCCACATCAAAAAGACATCCAAATTTTTGCAAACCTGAATTCAATGACGAGAGCTCAGAGAAAAAGCCACAAGTACAAAACTCACAAAGACCAACCTTTTAACAAAACAAGCACACACAACCTTCTCAAAGAAACAACCATGACCCTTCAACAAGACAAATAAAGCTTTTTTAAAACCAGAATTAACCGCCAAATATCCAGGCATAAGAAATCACAGCAAACATCCCTTGACCTTCCACAACCGTTCCTCTTATTCCTTCAGCAACTTTCCATATTTCCTCTGCAATCTTTAGACTTGACTCTCCTTCCATCTCTTTTCCATTGGTTAAGCCAGACATTTTTAGACAAACCTTTATTATTATTGATATTATTATTATTATTAGTTTAGCCTTTTGCCTTTTTGGCTTTTTAGACAATATAAAAACCTCTATTAAAAACTTTAAACCTAATGCATCTTTGATGTTCATTTTAAAATTAATGCTTTTTAAAGTCACAGGTTGGTGTAATTTAAAGCCCTTTATAGGCAGTTTTAGGACAGGAAAGAGTTAAGACAGGAAACTGCTGGCCAGCAGAAGAGACCTTGAGTGTTATCATACTGAAGATCTTAACTCAGAAAAGAAAGGGCAGCAGAGAGAGGTTGGG
>JAQHUG010000416.1:883896-917252 GCA_028555095.1 Dicrostonyx torquatus
AGAGAGAGAGAGAGAGAGAGAGAGAGAGAGAGAGAGAGAGAGAGAGAACAAAACAACTAGATCATAGCCAATTTCAAATCACACCTCAGGCAGTTTTTACCAGATAAGTGGGATCAACTGTCAAGAAGATAGCCAGGAGGATCAATGCAGCTGAAGCAAGAGCACAGAAATACACAGAGAAAGTGGGGTGCAGTGTTAACACAGGGTCTCACTATGCAGTACTGGTAGACTTGGAGTTCATGTCACATTGAGTCACTTCTAATTTCTGAACACTAGGTGGCTCTCTAAACCCAGGTCTGCCTCAATTTTCAGCAGTCCTAGGACCTTTATAAATAAAAATAAAACAGGAACTTGATCCCTGTGAGAGACTGGTGACGGGGAGAGTCAGCGATTTACCCTGTTACATTTACTTTTTTACATTTCCCAAGCTGGGCTGTGTCATTCTCTGACTGGGCAATTGCTCAGAGAATTTCTTTTACAGCTGCCTAGGAAAGTTGGCTGACAAGCAAGGACTCTGCTGGCTACAGGTCCTTGACTACTGGATACAGGGGTCGAGCCCAGGCCCTGTCTGCCTCTCTCCATGAGGCTCTAGGACTAGGGGAATGTACTTGGCTAACCTACCATGAACATCACCTCTCTTGGATAGCTGTGCCCCACACTGACATGTTCTGCCCCCTGTGTCCTGGTACTCATGGGCTCCTATCTGCTAAGCTGGTGCATGGGATCTCAGTGTCACATCTACCCCAGTTCAGAGGCGTGTTCACAAAGGGCTAGCAAGCAACAGAGGAGACGTGGGATGTAAGAGGAATAAGTGACAGCCCATTTTCTTTGAACTGAATGACAAGCTATCATGCACAAAGATGTGGAACGCTTCTTTGGGAACAAAAAGGTATCACAAGATGTCAGCCCTGCATTTAATGGTGGAAGCTGTGGTGTTTGTAGTGTGTATCCACATCACTTGTGGTGTATATGTGTAGAGATGTGCGTGTGTGGCATGTGAGTATGTGGGGGGTGCACACGTGGTATGTGAATTTGTACATGGCTGTACTTGTACATGTGTGATATGTGGGCATGGGCAGAGGTACACATGTGGTGTGTGAGTATATGTGGGGTGTACATGCACATATGTGATGTGCTGCTGCATCTGTTAGACAGCCTGATGACCTGAGTTTGATCCCCAGAACTCACAGAATGGAGAGATTGGACTGCCACAAGATGTATGTAGTCTGACCACCACAGTTAAACTGTAGCACCTACATCTACCCACACACACCGTAAATATATACAAACATGTACATCAATGTATATTTTTTTAAAAAGAAAAAATATAGGCAGGGTGAAGATGGCTGCTAAAAAGAAATCCTACACTAGCTCGGAATTGAGTACAATAAAGGGTTATTTATTTAGGGTAGACTCACAGAGCACAGTCCTCTGCACAAACGGAGAACAGTAACTGAATCCAGCAAAAGAGAGTGAGCGGGAGCTTTCCATTGGCATTTATAGTATGAGGCCACACCCAGGTGGGCTGGTATCTTAAAGGCCACTGGCTGAAGGAGTTCCTACAGCAGCAGGGTAGCTCCTTGCCTTGGACCTGCTTTCTCTGGACCTGATTGGAGCTGTGTCAGAAGTTTTGCACTTTTGAGAATGAAGCAGGAGGATTGCTGCAAGTTTGAGGCCAGGCTAGGCTGCGTAGTGAGATACTGTGTTATCTCCACCCAGAAAACAGAGAACATTCATTTTATCAGCAACTCCATGATTCCTGATCCTACCCTGAAGTGTTTTCTATGGGACAGGGCAGAGGAGAAGTGAGGTCAGGAGGGGAGCTGTGATTCTTAGGCCATACACAGGTCCTGCTTCTTGTGGGTGTGATGGGTGAACAGTATTTGCTGAGACTTCTATTCCTGCTGCTACTCCTTCTGGGTTCTGGTTGGGGTCATCCCATGATAGGTCCGAGAGAGCTGATGCCACATGAGGCAGAGGAGTGGGGACAGTGGCCAAGAGGCAGGATGAAGCCCAGATATCTATGATGTCATCATCTTATTCTGGAAGTGGTGACCACTGGTTTACTGCTTCTGGGTTATTGGTGGAAACAGGAATGGGTGGGACCAGGCTTGCTGAGGGTGGGTGGGAAGTCCTGGCTGTCCAGACCTGCTTGTACCTCCCATTTCTGAGAACTTCGACCACCCTGATGGAGGGACCCCGGTTAATGGACAACTCCAGCGGTGAGATTATCTTTCAGTAGAAGTGGTGGTGTCAACCTTACTTAGCCCTTGCTATAAACTTGATTTCAGGTTATATTTTTCTTTCATCTAGGTCTAAAGGTGGGAACAAGTTCTAGTTAGACAAAAAAAAAAAGACTAAGGCCCCCTCTGCCACTATTCTTGCTGTTCACAGGGCTCACCCTTTTCCACACTATCCCCAAGTACCATTAATTGGCCTTCTTGATAATTACAGGAATTTTTAGCTGACCATCTATTTCCTTGTTTTCTCTGCTTTGTGACCCCTGCCTGCCAAACCACACAGAGTTTCATGATCAATGGTGGAATTACATAAAATGCAATTTATTGACCTAATGAGTAGGTAAGTCAATGACTCATCCATGCAGGAGATCAATTCCTTGGTCTGATTTCCCTACCCGCAAACAGGGATCCTTCCTCCTAGGAGCAGAGGCACAGCTGGGACCTGATCCATTTTATCCTGAAGGCTAAGGCCCTTCCCATCCTCACTATACCTTTCCTTTCCTGATCTGGTAGCCAGGTTCTCTTAATGCCTGGGGCTACAAATAAACTTTGGAGGTCAGTTCCTTCACTACTTAGAACAGCAGAGTTGGAGCTGAGTAGCTCAGCAGTTAGAGCATTTGCTGTGCTCGCAAGGACCCAGAGTAGGGTTCCCAGCAATCCTGTGAAGTGACTCACAACAGCTTATCACTTCAGCTCTAGGACACAGGGCATCTGACACCCTCTTATGCTCTCTGAATACACGCGCGCGCGCGCACACACACACACACACACACACACACACGAGCAAATAAAAATAATTCCGATTTTTAAAAAAATCTCAGTTAGTACTCTGTCCTGTAGCTCAGCAGTCCATGGTGGGATAGCAACTAGTTCCTTGTGGAGATTCAAGGGACAGTCTATCCCCTCCTTTCCAGTTCTAGAGGTCTGACATTTCTGAGCTTGGGTCCATCTTCCATCCTCAAAGCTGGTAACATTTCTGTTGTAATCTGCTGGCCTAGCCAGTCACCTGGGTACCCTGTCCCTTTAAGAGACAAGCTCCGCCCACTCCCAACCCCCCCTTTCCACCAAAGCAAGCTGGTCTCCTACCTCCTGCTGGTTCTCTCTCTCTCTCTCTCTCTCTCTCTCTCTCTCTCTCTCTTCTCTTCTCTTCTCTCCCCCCTCTCCCCCCCCTTCTTCTGAAGAGGCAGCTTCTCCCTCTCTCCCTTCCCATTTTCCCTTCCTCCCCTTCTCCACTTCACCTCTCCCTCCATAATCCACTAAATAAACCCTCCAGCTCTCTCTTGGGACTGCCACTCCTCATGGGACCAGCCTCAGGTCACGTTTATAAATGGTAACAGTTTCATCTTCTAGATTCTCTCATTGTCTCTTTTGCCAGGCTACCTCACCTCTGTCTGGCCCTCCATAGTTTAATTTTAGTTTTTCTTTTTTGTGCTTAGGATGTAACCCAGGGCTGTTATAGTAACACCTTAGAAGTTTGGCTGCCCTAGGCATTAACAGAACCTGCATTCTTCTGATAAAGACTCTGTCTTGGTTTCTATTGCAGTGATAACATACCACCTGGGACAGAAAGGATTTAGTTCAGCTTATAGTTCTACATCATAGTTCTTCATCAGCGGAGGCACTCAGAGATAGAACTCAAGGAGGACAGGAACCTGGAGGCAGGAACTGGAGTAGAGGCCATGGAGGATCCTGTGACTTGCTCAACCTGTTTTCTTATGGTACTTTTAGGACCATCAGCCCAGAAGCGGCACTGCCCACACTGATCAACAATCAAGAAAGTGCACACAGACTCGGCCACAGGACTCTGGTGGAGGCATTTTCTCAACTGAGGCTCGCTCTCCCAAAATGACTCTAGCTTGTGTCAAATTGACACAGGACTGGCTAGCACAGGTTCTCAGGAATAAGCTCTGGACCCAGTCACGACCCAGGACTTTGACCTGCAATGCTCCTTTGTACGTCTGTCTCCACCTAGCCTTGCAGGACATGTCCCATACAGTCTTACTTTCCTCCTACCCCATATGACCCCAACCCTGCCTTCGGGGCTGCACACCATGCACTTGGCAGAGTGGGTTGTATAGCAGTATTTGTCTGGAACTGGATGTTGGCAGATGTTAAAACTCACCCTTACCGTAAGTATAGAATTTCCTAATGCAATTATAATCCATGTTGGACGGGGAATTAAATTAGAGCATGGCGGGAAGAGGCTAGTCAGAGCAGGGAGGAAGAGCTGCTGAGTTTCAGAGGAGCACACTTAATACCAGCAGAGAGTTTACTATGAGGGTCACAGCATGGCCTTCAGCTCATTAGGGCCAATGAGTTGGTCTGCATGGCCTCTGGCTAGAGCGGGGTCAGGAGTGAGGACAACAGGGTTTTGTTTTTATTTTTGGTTGTGAGCCTAGCCTTTAACTGCTGAGCCATCTCTCCAGCCCCAGGGTTTTGTTTTTATTGTTGTTGGTTTTTTAGATTTACTTATTCTTTATTTTTGTGAATGATTGTTTTGCTTCCATGTATGTAGAAACCAGAAGAGAGTGTTGGCTCCCTTAGAACTGGAGCTATGGACAGCTGGGAGCCACTATGTGGGTGCTGGGTATTGAGCCCAGATGCAATGCAAAAACAAGCGCTCTTAGCTACTAAGCCATCTTTCCAGTTCCAACAGGGTGTTCCTGTCAGGACTTAGCTCTGCCCTCGGGACCTCTGGACAGGTGGTCAATTTCCAAAGCCCAAGCTTTCCTGAAACAAGATGGGTGAGCATTAAAAACCAAGGTGGATATCTATAGGATTCAAAGAAAGGAGTCCAGAAACCTGTCCTGATGGGTCCTGGGTGCTTTCTAGGGGTCCTTCAGCCCAGTAGAGATTCCAGGACTTTATTCCACTCAACAGTACTTTAAAACTCCTCCCACCCTCACTCATTTGAACTCTCTTTTCTTAAGGTAGGGTCTTGCTAGGTAGCCCAGGCATGTACCTCACTATGTAAATCAGTCTAGCTTCAAACTAATGCTGTAGTTCCGACTGACCCCAAACTCATAGCAACCGTCCTGTCTCAGCCGCCTAAATTCTGATAAGCCATCATGCCAAACTATTTTTTTTCTGAGATAGAGTTTATCTGTGTAGACCTGGCTATTACTGAACTCTCTCTCTGTAGACAAGGCTGGCCTCGAACTCATAGAGATCCACCTGCCTCTGCCTCCTGAGTGCTGGGATTAAAGGTGTGGGCTACCACTGCCTGGCATAACCATTTCTTCCATATTTGGTTTAGTTTAGGTTTTTTGGGGGGTGTGGGTAGCATCTCATGTTCCAGGGCTGGTCTTGAACACACTATGCAGCAGAGAAGGGTCTTGAGCTCTGACTCTCCTGCCTTACTAAATATATATCGCCACATCCTGTGCTGAGGATTGGGCCTAGAGCTTCACGCTAGGAAAGCACTCTCCAGAACACCACCCTAGTCTAAGCAACTTCTCATTATAAAATGTCTTATTATTTCAGAATAACATAAGGATGACTACAACAGTTGCTAATGACACTGTTATGTGGTTATTGATGACAACGACAATCCTAATTGTGAATTCCTTCTCCTTATTATAGAAATCATAGAAGCAACATGATGCTGTGAGAAATCTCTGGGAAAGTAACAAAGGGAGGCATGCCCAATGGGTTGGTCCCAAACCTTCCCCATCTATGCTATTGCTGAGGCGGTCCTTCACTCATTATTAGAGGCCACTCCTTCAGGATCCCAGCAGCTCTCTGGGAATTCCCTTGGACCCCAGCACCAGATTGGGACTGCTGAGACACTTGGTCTTGTGGACTGAACAATTATTGGATTCTTAGCTTTTCTGTTCAGAGAAAGCCACTGTTGCACTACCTGGATTACAGTCTATAAGTCACTCTAATAAATCCCTTCTACTATAGACCTATCCTTACATAGATAGACATCTATGGGTATATTCAGATACATAATACATAAATTCTTTTGTTGTTGGAACTCACTCTGTAGACCAGGCTAACCCTGACCTGAGATCACCTGCCTCTGCCTTCTAGGTGCTGGGATTAAAGGTGTGCAGAACCACCTCCTGGCTAGATAGATTCATTTTATAATTTATGTTCCTTTAGAAAAACACTAATATAGCCTCTTAAGATATTTTTTGTTCTCCCTGAAGGTATGTGTGCCTGTGCATTTATGCACACTAGTGTGGAAGCGCAAGGAGAACCTTGAGTGTAAAGACACTCCTCGGGAGCCGTTTCTGAGACAGGCTCTCTCAGTGGCCTGAAGGTCACTGACTGTCTAGCCAGCCAGTAAGCCTCAGGGATCCTCCTGTCTCTACCTTCTCGGGACTGGGATTACAAATTAAATTATTTTCCTAGTTAGGGTTTCTATTGTTGCAATGAAACACCATGACCAAAATCAAGTTGCAGAGAAAGGGGTTTATTAACTTACATTTCCACTGAAGGAAGCCAGGACAGGGACTCAAACAGGGCAGAACCTGGAGGCAGGAGCTGATGCAGAGGCCATGGAGGGTGCTGTTTACTGACTTGCTCCTCATGGCTTGCTCAGCCTGCTTTCTGATAGAACAGAGGACCAGCAGCCCAGGGGTGGCATCGCCCACAATGGGCTGGGCTCTCCAACATCAATAACTAATCAGGAAAATGTTCTACAGGCTTGCCTACAGCTCAATCTTTTGGAGCTATTTTTTTCTCAATTGGGATTCCCTCCTCTCGGATGATTCTAGCCTGCCTCAAGTTGACATCGAATTAGCTCAGCTACCATGCCTGACTTTACTGTGTGATTCTGAAACTCCAAGGCAGGCCTAGCTCTGCATTGGTTGAGCCATCTTCTTAGCTTTATTTTCAGTTTGAATAGTTTGAGAATCATTTCTTTAACCCTGCAACCTGTGTTTATCTCATCTTCTGAATTCTTTTTCAGAATTATGCCCACACAAGTTCTCCAAAGGTATTTCTTCACTTCTGTGGGGTGTGCTTTCTTCCAACCTGGTTCTGTCTTTCATCAGCATCCCCTACCCTTACTCCTGACCTTGCTTCCTCCCTTCTTTCTGCCCTCCCCCCTCCTTTTCCTTTGCCAAAGAGGATTCACATCACTGCAGTGGGGACAATAAAACCTGAAGTGAAATGTGCCACACACACACACACACACACACACACACACACACACACACACACACACACACACACACTGTCCTAGCCCCTCAGTGGATGCCGAAAATATGGCCTGGACTGGCCTAGCAGTTCAGGCCACATTTGCTATCTGGGGTACATGGAATGGGGTCAGGGAGCAGGCAATGCAAACCACGCCCAGATGCAGGGGTTGTCCCAGAGCTGCAAGTTGTCCACCATCTTCCTGAGGCCTTGACCAGAGGGCGCGGGCCCGGGCTGCTGAAGCTGGTTTCAGTCACCAAAGCTTACTGAAGCGCATTGCTCTCGGTCCCTTGCGACTCCTCCCACCTGCCTCCCTTGAATTCCTTGTGAGCCCTGAGTGCACACAGCACACAGGAACGTGGCGGCCAGAGCTGGTATTGTCTGAGGAAGGTGTGGGGCCTGTGAGGAGAGGTGGGATCCGCAGGAAAACGAGGGCGACCCTGGGTGACAGCGCAGTGACAGTCTTGGGAAGCCCTTCATAGTCCGGTGTCCTGCTGCACTGACCCTGTCAAGCTTCAAAGGGGCCTTTTCCGTGGTGAGATGTATGAAAATCCCTACTGCCAAAATTAACAACTCCAAAAGGCAATCTGCTAGGGAGAATTTTGCCAGTCTTTAGAGAGACTCATCATGCATTTAATGTCGCCAGATCTTTTGGTTTCTATTGGAGACTCATACTTGAGCTGTTTTTCAAATCAATCAGTGATTGCAATGTATTAAATGATGCTTTCTTCCCTCTCCTTTGTCCTCGTCCTCTGTAATAAATGGTTTGGATTTGGTTGTCTTTGTCCTAATAAATTACTAAGTTTGGGGGAAAACTCACTGCGGTGACTCTTCCTTATCTTACGCTCATATTCTCTACAGAGAGCAGACTTGCTGCCATGTCATGGAAGGCTGGAGGAGAAAATGTCATCCCACAGAACTGTGACCTTTGAGGGGAGAAATGAACCGGACTTTGGAATTTGTCATCCAAGCTGGTAAACATGGCCTAGCCAAGTCGTGCCCCATGAGGAATGTTGGCAGTCATAGCCAGTCAGCACCACTCAGCCGCTGAAGAAAGATGGCCCATCGATTTGTGTTAGTACAGATAAGCTATTTAATTTAATTTTAAAACTGACTGTGGGGTGCTTAAAAGAGAAAAAAGAAATAACAAACAAGCCTTCTCATCTTCTTTCTCCCCAGGCAGTTAACTGAAGGACCTAATAAGATAGTGAATTTAATTAAATCTGGCCAAGTGGAAGCAGTCCTCGGCAGCACGAGGAGGCCATACTACTGTGCAGGCACTGGGTCCTAAGATGCCTGTGCCAGCAGCTTCTCTAGGCGTAGTTGAGGCTTTGGGGAAAGCCTGGCATTGCTTCTTCCCAGCTCCACTCTCAGGTTCCTGAGCTCTGGCTCTGAACGCTGCTGTGAACCCCAAATGCACAGCTATCAGTCCCCAGCCTTAAGCTTTTTGCGAGCCATGGGCTTAGGAAATGCTACCATGTTTCTTTAAACTCTTAACTTGTGAGACCCATCCTCTGCATGGAGAAGCCTAATAGGTCAGGTCTGTCTGGAAACTTCCTCCATGCAGTCCGGTTCCAGTCTCTGTTCACCAAGCAGCCCTCCATCTGGGCAGTGACTCTGCTCCCAGGACGGCCCTCTTGGGAAGCTGTATTGCTGTTCACTAAGTGGCTCCTCATTGTCAGCAGCGAGGATACACTTTAGAGTCACTGTGAATACCAGAGGAGAGGGAACACACAGGGTTCCTGCAAGTCTGCGGTCACCACAGAGGTCACACAATCATGGATACTGGTCTTGTTTGCTTGTTTGAGACAGGGTTTTTCTGTGTAGCCCTTGGCTGTCCTAGAACCCACTCTGTGGACCAGGCTGGCCTTGAACTCACAGAGATCCGCCTGCGTCTGCCTGCTGGGATTAAAGCAATGTGCCACCACCACCTGGCTACAGTCCTCCTTATAAGACAAGAGTCTCACTAAGTTGCCCAAGTTGGCCTTGAACTTTCCATCATTCTACCTCAGTCTTCTGGAAGTTGGGGTACAGACTTGGGATACCAGGACCAGAGCATGAAGCCACTCCACTCAACTCCGCTACTACTTGGTTCCTCTGTGGGACTGGGAAGATTTCTTGCCGTCTTTCCCAAACTGTTCTCTAGCACCTCAGGATAAGACCTTACTTAGAAACAGGATCTAAGTATGATATGAATGGAGGCCAAATTAGAGCAAGAGAGCTAAGGGCTGATATCCTTATGACAGGAGAGGACGCAGGCCCCCAGGGAGACAGAGAGAGATGTGATGGTGGAGGCAGAGCCTGGAGCACCACAAGCCAAGAGGGTCCCTGACCTCTGGAAGTAGGTAGACATGGGAGGACACTGCCTGAGGCCTCTAGTGACACTTTGTCCTTCCATCCCTGAGTAGGCTCTTGGCCTTTGGGACGGACAGGGAGAGGCCACGTTTGTGTTGCTTTGATTCCACAGTGGGTGGACCTTTATGTGGCAGCCCCAGGACAGTGGTGCAGGAAGGAGGCATGGAGGCTTTTGAATTGGTCCATGGGGGAGAAAAAGGGCGTGGTGTATAGACTGCAAGGCACAAGATGGAAACCAAGAGATTCCTCCTGGGAAGTCCACATGCCACCTGGGTGCCACCTAAGTGCCAGATGCCAAGTGGTATTTGTCACTGCTGTTCCCTTGTGCTCACCCTGTTTGGTTGCTTCCCATGGGGCCCAACCTCAAACACAGTCTGAGCTATCAAAAAAATCTTTGCTGGCAAGTTGAACACTTTTATTAGGCAGCAGTGAATTCTGATGCATTGTGTCTACCAGAGAAGAAAGCAGCAGCACCCCGCATGTAAGAACTCCCCAGGGAGTCCTCCCAGTTCTGTCTCCCAGAGCAGCCAGCTACAAATGAGCCGTTTTCTGCCCAAATGACATGAATTCTTCTACACTGAACGTGAAGCCAGTTTACAATTGAATTAATGAAAGAAACAGACTCATTC
Organism: Dicrostonyx torquatus; assembly: GCA_028555095.1. Lineage (NCBI taxonomy): Eukaryota > Metazoa > Chordata > Mammalia > Rodentia > Cricetidae > Dicrostonyx > Dicrostonyx torquatus. Next base: position 894,269 of record JAQHUG010000416.1, read on the forward strand.
AGTCTTATTCAATTCTATTTGTTTGGTTATTATCATTTAAAATATGACTATTGTCAGAGAGAGACAGAGACAGAGAGAGAGACTATGTGAGACAGCCAGGCACGGGGGAAAGAACCCAGTTAAGGCATGGAGAAGTGTACCCCACAAACCTTATGACTGTGACCACTTTATACACAGTCACTTTCTTCCTCTGGGCCTCTGCTTGGCCAGCCATAAAGTATGGTCAGATGTTCTCAACACTACTTAAATGTATATAAAGAACTGAATCTCTCATCAATATAGTGTTCTCTCTCTTTGTCTCTCCTCTTCCTCCTTCTCTCTCTCTCTTCATTCCCTCCCCTTTGCTGGCTTTAGCACTGCCCACAATGGTATTAGATGTTATTCTCAGCCCAAGACTTATATTAACATACATGCATGCCACATGTCACCGTGGGCAGTATTGCCAACAGCAAAAGCAGGAAGCACTAACTCTACAGCACACCCTGCTGGCCATGGGCAGTATCGCCAACAGCAAAAGCAGGAAGCACTAACTCTAGAGCACACCCTGCTGGCCATGGGCAGTATCGCCAACAGCAAAAGCAGGAAGCACTAACTCTAGAGCAGATCCTCCCACACATTCTTTCTCCATCTTTGGCATTTCTGGGCAGGTAGGAGTCGGAGGAGTGTGTAGCCACTTATGAGGAGGTGAGGACGGTGACAGTCTCACAAAGCAGGTGCTCTATTATGCCTGGACCATAGCAAATGGAGGGCCTCAGACAGGGACCCTACCTCACAGCCCCTCCCAGGCCAGGAAGATGCTGAGGAAGACAGGTGTGTGGTTTCCCAAGGTTTGAGGATGTTTTTAGGTGAGATCCTTCCTATGAGGTTATGGTTTGTCCAGTGGGTACACATCAAGACAGCTCCATGCTTATGAGCCTGTAATGTTTTCCATGTGAAAGCGTGGGCTGTGTTTAGCTACTGCTGGATACCAGTATCACCCCTCACCATGTGAGTGTCAAGCCTATGGGCTTAACCCTGCAGCCTCCTGTGGTTGGAGGGGAGTGAAGGTCCCCTGTCGAGAAAGATAAGATGAAGCCCACAGCTTCTCCCAGCTACAGGAGGAGAGGTACTCGGGGGCAATGAGGTTCCAGCTCTCAGAGGAGGATTGGGACACATGTCCCATGTCTTCCCCATAGTAAGAGAGCATCATGGTGTACTGCTGGTAATAGCTCTGTATCTTTCTCCAAGAGGCCAGGAACCTGGACTGTGGAACGTGGCTCACATCGGACCGTGAGAGATGTCCTGCTGTTTTCTGGCCCTTGTAGCAGTTTCCTTCCTGAATCTGGTATCCTGAGCAGGGTGAGGTGCTGACCTCCTGGAAAGAAACATGTTAGGAAGGGGAACGTCAGGCCCATGGCCCCTCTGAAGTCTGAACTGCTCAGCCCTGTGTGAACAGGGCCGTGACAAACAGGGTCTCTGTTGAGTAGAAATTCTTTCCTGCTGACCATACAGAGAGGCACAGGGAGCCAACAGCGGCCCGCAGTTCTACCTGTGAGACCAGAGAGAGGTCAGGAGTGGAGGAGCTTTCAGCAGTAAATGGTAAGTTCTGCTGCTTCATGGGTGCAAAGGGACAGTCAGTTTCCAGTCTAACTCCTCCTAGCAAGGAACAAGGTGCTCTCACTGCTCTTAGTTAGGAAGCATGGCTACTAAGACCAGTTTGGCAGCCCTGGAATGGCCATAGCTTAAGGGTAGTGGCCCTATCCAGAGCCTCACCACAAGCATACCTACCTCGAGCTGCCCGGCCAGTATGGCCTCCTGCCAGTGCTTGCCGTTGACACTGACCAATCAATGTCCTGAGGTCACTGTCTGTGAAGACATTGGCCATGCTCATACAACTCTCCTGCCTTGTGTCTTCGAAACTCTGGCTTTCAGCTGCAAGTGCAGCTACCCAGTGAGAGGCCACATTTTCCAGCTCTGACCACCAGGGATGATAACAGAGGCAAACAATTCTGAAGGCCAGTGACTCCACATCTATCTTTCCCCTCGCCAGCCAGGCCACAACACAGTGAGGCCAGCCCTCTTGTAGTACAAGAGTGGACACGCCCTAGCAAAGATGCCTGGAAGTTCCCTAAAATTCAAGATGTTCAGAATGCTGGCTTTGCTAGGCATGCAGCATGGCCTGCACTCTGCTGCAGCTCAACACGGCAGCCACAGAAGGTCTCAGATGATGCTATGACTGTACACTGACAAAACTTTATTTATAAAACAAATGAAGGGCCAGGAGGATCATCTAATGATGCCCATTGCATACATGGTACAGCAACAAGAGACTTACTTCCCAGACTGAGACTCCTGCCCCATGACTGCCAGGCTGATTCTCAGAGGAAAGGTGCAGGTGTTGTTTACTGGGTCTGTCTGTCCATGTGATTTGCCTTAGATTATGGTGAGGTTGAGCAGGTGAGCGAGGGGCAGCTGGGTTTGGAGGCCTGACTGAACCTGCTAGGAGGACAGGGTGCTTGGCATGAGGACCCACCTGCTGTCAGCACTCAATGGCTGAGTTTTTTTCCATATGGGTTATGTACAGGGTCAGTACATGCGTGGAGGCTGTCCTCCCAGTAGTTGAGGAACACTGTAGAAAAGGCACGTGATTTGGTATGGGTGTGCACTGTCCTCAGATGTCCTCCCTCAGGCAGCGCTACCTGTCCCAGGAAAGTTTGGTTCCTAAAGCAAACTGAAGGTGTTGCTCCCAGGCCTCCTCTGCTGTTCCGGGGGGCAGGGCCCAGCCCTGAGGTGTAGAGGGCCCACATTGCTCTGGGTCTGTGGGGGTGGGCGAGAAGTTTCCATCCTGGCTCCAGTCCAGGATCCCCTGAGTCCTGCAGCACTCAAGAGTCCATGGGCCCGAGTGTGTGGAGGTGGGGTGGGGCAGGGGTCAGTGCCTGGTGTGTTTGATCCAGTTTCGGATCATCCACTTCTGCCCTGAGCAGCGCTGCACCACCAACCGCAGCCCAAAGTTGGCATCTTTAGACATCTCTACCTCCAGACACCGGCCTGTGTCTCGGCTCACAATGGGACCACTCTGTAGGACAGGAGAAACAGAGTTAGCTTGGGAGTCCAGGATCCATCCTGATGGGGGTGATCCCAGCCCACTCTGGTCCTTACACTATCGCCATGAAGACCTAGGGACCTGTCTCCTTAGATTATGTGGATTTCCTCTTGCCCACTTCATGTGGGCTAGCAGTTCTGTTCAATTCTCTGGGTTTCAAAGAGGTTCCACGAATGTATCTAGGGCCTCTAAGACTGTCGTTTTTCTAGGTTCTCTTTGCCCCCCCCCTTAATTATTTGGTATATCTGTGGTCCCCAAACCTTATGGGCCTTGGCTCAAGCCTGGTGACTTTGGAGCCATTTCAGCAGGTTCTTCCATGCTGGCCCTCCATGTCCACCGAGCCAGTCTCCTGGGAACCTTAGACCCTCACTGACTCAGCAAGCAACAGTGGCAGCTCATCCTTACAGTCAGAGTAGCTAGAACCCACTCTTCCTACAAATTGCCCCTCTGTGTGGGCTCCCTGGAGGCTAGGGGCCAAGAGAAGACCAGAGGATATGTGATCCATAGAGGCTGCTGAGTGGATTGGGGTGTAAGGAAGAGAGAGTGAGGGGCGCTGGACCTGAATCAGGACCCAGAGACACACAGGAGTGGGGCTTGAGGTACGTGACGGGGAGCAGGGCAATGGTCAGCTTCAGAACCCTGAGGAGCTCCAGTGGCCAGGGCTAGTCTTACTCTATCCTCTCTGCCTGAGCCCAGTGCTGGAGCAGGCAAGGCTGTGCCTCCCTTTCTCTTCCTGTGTGACTCTGGTCCACTCTTATCAACTTCCTGTGCCACAGGGCACGCAGTGGTCATTCCTGACTATCAACAGGATTTCACTGAGAAGTGCCAAGAAGTGCATGCCCCTGGGTGTGCGGACAAGGGCAGCCAGCACATACCCACGGGCTGGGGGTGAAGATGGAATAATGGAGAGGAAGGAAGAAGTCAGTTGGCGTAGGTTCCTCCCTTCCTCCTATCACGATGTGAGCCACCCTATGGCAGATCTTCTGAAACCATGAGCACAAGTTAAGTCTTTTGTCTCAGCTGTTTCTCTTGGTATTTGCCACAGTGATGAGGTCTGACTTTCCAGGGCTGTCAGCCCATTCACTGACCTGAGTAAAGTCCCATAGCCTCTGTGTAGGCCTGGCTACATCCTCACACTTCTTCAGGGTGGGCATGCGCCCCCGGCCATCATCTACTAGACACTTGGAGTCTGGCAGAAAGGCGGTAGAGCCCAGGGGGCCTAGCTGCAGGAGGCCATCAGCACTGTAGCGCACCAGCTGGGGAGACAGTGGGAGCTGTGAGGATAACTGAGGTACAAGCTCAAGGTAACATATCCTGTCTATGCCAAGCCCACAGTGTTCTTCTCTAGCAGGAGGATGTGGTGTTGCTGTGGTCATGTCCACCATGGGCATGAGACACTCTGTCAGGTGCTCAGGTCCCACTAGCACACACTCACTCATCTTGGACCTGAGAAAATGGTACAAGCCAGTCACAAGTGTAGAAAAGACTGGAGGGAAAGTATTTACAACTCCATTGATAGCCCCTCTGCCCTCAGTCAGAGGTCATTGTGCTGAAAACCAACTTGGAAAGGCCAGAAAAGCTTAACTCTCCCAGAGGGTGGCACGGGGACAGTCATCTCCCACTCACTGGGCCACTGTGTCAAAGCAAGTACCTTGCAGCCTGAAATTAAGAAGCACCCAGCAGATACTCGCTATCTCTATCCATGATGGAGGCAGCAAAACCATGAAGTCACAGAAGTCCAGGTCTACCCAGATGTATGTTCATGAATGAGGCTCAGGTTCAGAGAAGACAGGTTTACAGAGCTCAGCACTTGCTGGGGAGGGATCATTATCAATAGCAGAGAATGGGATTCACGTGTGGCTAGGATTAGCCACATAGAGATATGGACAACCCCAGCCCGAAACTGCAAAGGGCACTTAAATCTGCCAATCCTGTCTCAGAATGATCCAGGCTTGCAAGCACAGCTAACAAGAACAGAATGGAAAACAACTTTTTTCCTCCATTGTATCTAGACCAGGCAACACTTTATCATGACTTCCACTAATCTACAAGACCACTTGAGAAAAGACACGCTGCCTCTATTCCATTTAACTAATCCAGAAACCGAGGCATGGGGCCAGTTCAAGTCTGCCAAGGCCCACTTGACCCTTAGGGCTTGCTCTTAACTTAATGGCACCAACTGCCTTCAGAGTCCCAAGCTGCTTCATACTCTTCTAAACTTGGTCCCAACAGCCAAGGGATTCTCCGTGACCCATCCCAATGCCTATGCTCCCTTTACTATGGGAGGTCTCGGTGCTGCCTACCTGTGAGGACATGCCATGGCACGGGTAAAGGATGGCCCGGTCATCATCTTCTGCCCCCTGGTCCAAGCAATAGCCACTGGCTTTACTGTTTCTCACCTATATCCAGAAGCAACAGAGAAACTGCAGGTCACTGAGGCGGGAAAACTCCCAGGAACTCTCCCACTCTGCCTCCCACTTAGGAGCAGAGGTGACCACTTGGTAGCTGGCTGTGGGCTACCTGTGATGAGACAGGTATGAACTTCAGATCCAGAATTCCCCACTGGGGCAGGGCAGGAGGTATGGCGTGGTGTGGGTGCAGGGTAGGAGGTGCGAAAGATGACCAAGTGAAGGGACTCTAGTTCCCGAGTAGCCTGGGAGGGATGACGATGCTCACCACACAGGCATTCTGTGAGTGTATGGAAAGTTAGCTGGCCTCCAGTAGACGAGGCTGGATGTGGTCAATAGGATGGACATCCCTGTGCTACTGTCTTCTCCCATGCAGATTCAGAGACGGTTTTGCCTCCAACACACTTTGGCCAAGGACTGAAGTGAAAGTGATTGTGTATCCTGAGCTCAGGAGACAGCGGTTGTTCCCCGCAAAGCACACACTGGACGGACCCTCGCTCCAGCTCCCATCTGGTGGAGGAGTGATATGACCCAATCATCAGCCAAATAATCTCTATCGATGGAGCAAACCAGAGCACCCACTTTGCAGCCCCCAGGAACAGTGGTGAACTTTGACTTCAGAGTTATGTTCTGTTTTACCCTACTGGGCTTCAGGCTGTGGAGTTTTCAGTAAGTCAATCACAGAGCACACCCGCCTAAAAGGACCCATGGGTCTGACCCTAGGACAGGAAACAACAGAACAGAGAGGACAGCCGCTTCCCTCTCCACCCACTTCTGAGAAAGCCCTGTGCGCACAAACTGGATCTGACTAAGGGTTGACCCTGCTCGAGGGATGGATGGGTCTGCAAGGACTACCCACCAGGCCCCTTGGCCTACCCTGGGTGCTGGCTGTCCCACGGCAGTATGTATACCACCTCCCTCTCTAGGGAAGCTGGGCTGTCCTCATGTGGTTGAGAAGCTGGGACAAAACGGGGATGCCCTCCTCTCTTCCTGTCTGTGCTGTGGTGGGATACCCCAGATTCCAGACCTGGGCCAAAGTCAGAACACAGGGCCTTCTCCCTGGTTTTAGAGAGGGCTCTGTGCACAGATGTACACTCTGGAACTCAGGGCAACACATACCGAGCTCTGGAGACAGTTATTGTCTCAGGTGCTCGTGCTTCTGCATACGCTGAGAATGCACGCATTGTGGTGTGAATGTAGCTATGTGGCATTAGTGCACAACGTGTGCAATTCCGTGTTGGACGGAAACTTTCACATGGGTGAAAGTGAGTGTTTGGGGAGTTCAGTGTATGTGAACAGTAACAGTGTGCACCTGTGACGTGTGTGTGTGCACATATACCCACAGAAGCAGACATGCTTCAGTATGTATTTGTACGGTCTCATGCACAGATATGCATGTGATGAATGAGCACGGGCTACATGCATGTATACACACACATTCATGTATTCACGCATGTATGAATACACATTCATGTGTAATAATGCATTCATGCACACATGCATCTTGATATGAATGAATGTGAATATATACATAGATGTGTGCAGATGTGTGACGGGCCTGTGAGTTTATGCATTTGTCAGCATGTGTGTGATTGCATGTCTACATAAGCATGTGTAAGCACACGTGAATGTCTGTTTATATATGTGTGTGTATCTATTTTGGTATATTTCTTTTTAGGACTTATGTATTTTTGATAGATGAAATGGTACACACTTTTAATCCCAGCAGGAGGAGCTCTGTGATTTTGATACCAGTATGTATGGTCTACATCAAAATGTCTACAGAATAGCTAAGGACTCTGTCTCCAAAAAATGCAGTTAATTAATTAGTATTTATTTTTTGTGTGTATCTGTACACTTGTCATGGAGTGCACGTGGAAGTCAGAGGACAACTGAGGGAGTTGGTTTCCTGCTGCTACCATGTAGGTCCCAGGGATCAAACTCAAGTCCTCAGGCTTAGCAGCAAATATCTTCCCCTGCTGAGCCGTCTTGCTGATCCTTTATCTGGGTATATTCCTGCACGCAAATGTGCAGGTATGTTTCTATGTGAACCCAGTAGCGGTGCTTCTCATGAACACAAGTATACCCATGTCATTTGAGCCTCAGTGTCCAAGAATGTGCCTGATAATATACACATTTATGCAGGTGAGTTCCTGGTGTTAGGACACAGGGTTCTGGGTATAAAGGCCTGGGGCACAGGTGCTGGGGCGCTGGGCCCTGGTGTAGAGGCGGTACCTCTCCGTACGTGAGCGTGTTGTTGTAGGTCCTCATCTCAGGGTACACGTTCTCCAGATACCATTTAAAGCTGCGGCAGTTTAACTTCTGGCGCAGGGCCAGTCTCTCGGACACATCCCCAAAGTCCACTCCTGGGTTCTGTGGGCACAGCATGCAGGAGAGTGTAAGTGCTGCAGGTCCGTGCTACCCTATGGTTTCCCATGTCAGGGACTCCAGGGGCTTGGGGTCACTGCCCTTAACAGTGGCCCTGGCTGCAGCCTTGGGCCACCATGGTCTCATCTTGACCTCCTGACCTGGAACTCACAGAGGGTTCTGGCTGTGGGTACAGACATGGCCTGTCCACAGCTGCCCTACGTTGGGGAAGAGACCTGTGCTCTGTTCTTCCTGCCTGATCTGTGTTGGATTTGCACGTGCTTCAGCAACACTCATAATGGGGCCCTGGACCGAGTTTGATTTCTAGGGGGGTGTCGCCATGACTGAGCCCCAGGCACAGAATTTCAGCAAGCTACAAGGACAGCTACCCTTGGCAGAACATCGTGTGTTAGCACTAGGAAGGCTGAGAAGGGGGCACGGGTGCTGTGAATACACTTCAGATCCACTGAGCTTGTGGTCTTTCTATTGAATTGTAAAACCTGAGCTGCTGTGGAGTTTAGTACCCTGTGTAGGCCCCAAGCCATCAGAACTACCCATCCATGGCCCTCTGATGCTCCATCTCCCCACAGATCTAGGGGTAGGGCAGGTTCAGGCCTGGGCTAGTTTAAGACCTGACACTTTTCATGTGTGGTCTTGGAACAGTCTCTTAACCTCACTATTAGCCTTGTTTTGAGGATTAAATTAGTTGTAGTACTCCTAACTGACCCTAGGATCACAGGTCATACAAAATCAAATCCCATGAGGAACATGTATTTCCCTCCACTGAGTAGATCTGGGGCTGGCAACCTCATATGTGGCTCCTGTGGCCAGCTGTGCTGCCCTATGTTCCTCTGCAATGTTAACAGAGGTATAGTTGTGGATTCTCCTAACCACTTTGTGCCATAGACAACGGGATTCTCAGGCTTTGCCGCTACTCTACTATCCATCTAATGGGCTCCAGATCTGTGAGACTGGAGGGAAGCCTGGAAGGGGACTTTGCAGGTCCTGAGTTAAGGTGGTCAGTCTTGTGCATCTCAGCAGGGTTGTAAGGAAGGGAGGTGGTCCGGTCCACATGCTCCACATGCTTATCCAAATGCCAGGTGTGCAGGCTTAGTGGCAGAGAGCCAACTTAGGATGATGAAGAAAGACACTAAAAAGGCTAATTTGGCCAGGTGTCAGTGCCCCAAGTGCAAGGGAGGAAGAGGAAGACTATTGTGAGTCAAGGTCAACTGGGGCTGCACAGTGAGAGCCCATTTAAAATGAGCATATTAATACAAGAAACCACACATGTACTCTGCATCAGGATATAAGGCCTGGTCCTACTATGGGACAAGAGAAAAAAGAGGCTATTTGTAAAAGGCTGGACCAGCTGGAGAAAGCAGCACTGGGGTGGAGGTTAGGGCACACCTGACCTCTACTGACAACTTTTGGTGGCTACCTGTAAATCATCTATGGTGAGGGGAAGGGTGTGGCCGCTGTGGCTGGATCAGTGAGAAGCCCTTTCCTACATGACCCACCATGCAGGGGAGGCTGCCTGGAAGTGGCCCGGTGTTCCCTCCTTAGGGTCTACGAGCTTCCCTGTATCTGCCCACCCCACCGGGTACCCGCCTTACTGTCATGGGGATATTCCATGCCATGTACACATGGGACTTGAAATCATCCATCCACACCTCAGCAGCCCTCAGCGCATTACGCTTGGCATAGTAGTCAATGTCATTGTTGTATGGCTTCTTGGTACGCTCAATGTGGGCCACACGGGAGCACGGGAGTACCTCCATGCTGCCGCCACACTGCCACACCTGGGGTGAGAGGATTGGACTGGTTAGAATCTGAGGAGCCCACCTGACATGCCAGGTAACCCAACATATACCACAGGAGTACAACTGGTCCAGTCGAGTCTGGAGTTCCTAGGGGCCTGGATATTTTGGGTTTGTCAGAGGAAGGTGTCTAAGAAGAAGCATGGACTAGGGCCTGTATCCACCAGGACTTGGGCAAGAGGCTGCCTCCCCTTTGGGATTTCCTGTCATGTCTGATTTCTCTTCCATGTTATATGACTGTGGATCTGGATGCCACCCACCCCACTCAGAGCTCTGAGTAGGGACTCTCAACAGCCTCCCTAGCCCAGTTGCCAGAATCAACCTATCGCTGATTTGGGTTGACTAAAAAGAGGGCCTGATGCCCAGCAGCAACTGGAACCTCCAACCTGACCCCGCTCATCTGTAGACGTTTTGTCCCAGTGTCTGCTGTTGTTTTCATAGCCTGTGCAAATACTAAGCGAGGGGCTGGGCTACCGGAAGTAGGTCACTAGGGGGAGGTTGCTTCCTGTTGCACCTCATGTTCCTACCACAGATACACCTGCTTCTGCTGCCGTGCCTTCCCAGCCATGGCAGACTGAGACTCTAAAACCGCATACCCAGATAAACGTTTCCTTCCTTGAGCTGTTGTTGGATGCTTCAGTCACAGAGAAGCGAACGCATGATCCCAGTAGAAAGTAGAATAGTTTGCTTTCTCAGAAAACAAACGTTGAAGCCCCTCATCTGCGGCTCTACAGTAGAAATTGATTTCACACTCCGGTTCCCAAGCACAAGCTTTGCTCCAGCCATTTCAATTATGTTTAGCTCTCCCCAGCTATAGGGCAAATCTCCATGAGACAGCAAGTGGCTCAGTGCCTTCTCTCTGCCCAGGAATGGGATGTTTGACCAAGTGTTATTGGGGTATAGTGGCTAAGAGCTCTGATACTCCTGCATGGTAAGCAGACCAGAGAAGATGCTCAGCCTGGCCCTAGGGCTACTCTGCATCATGTCAACATTCTGAGCTGGGACTTGCACCCATAGATCCCTGACACGGACCCTGGGGTTTCTCAGCATCCATAACTGTGAGTTGCTTCCTAGATCCACCTAGGTCTTGTAGGTTTGTTTCTCTGGAAAACTCTGGTCAGTCCCTCCTTGTCCTGCGCCAGTCCCTGCTCCCTGCTCCCATCAAAATAGTGTTCTGTGACCCACACAAATGCATGCCATCACATGAATTCAACCACACCAGATGCAAGGGGATTGTCTTTCTTTCTTTTCTTTTCTTTTTTTTTTTTTGAGACAGGGTTTCTATCCTGGAGCTCTCTTTGTAGACCAGAATCTCAAATTCACAAATATGCACCTGCTTCTACCTCCCCAGTGCTGGGATTAAGGATGTTCATCACCATGCTCAACATAATGGAGTTTTTTTTAAATAACAAGTTTCACAGGCATAGTGACAATGTCTGAGAGAAGTACCTTGAAGGAGGAGGTGGGCTCATCACCTTGAAGGAGGAGGTGGGCTCATCACCTTGAAGGAGAAGGTGGGCTCATCACCTTGAAGGAGAAGGTGGGCTCATCACCTTGAAGGAGAAGGTGGGCTCATCACCTTGAAGGAGGAGGTGGGCTCATCACCTTGAAGGAGGAGGTGGGCTCATCACCCACGGCCTCAGTCATTCACCTCCACGCTGTGAGCCTGAGCTCAGTGAGGCTGAGCGGCACACTGGGAACAATGTTGTTTGCCTTATGAACAGGGAGACACAGGAAGGTGCCTAGGGCATGATGTGCCACCTGCCAAGGATCTGTTTCCTGTGACCTACTTCCTCCAGCATGGTACCACCTCATGACCTAAAGTTCCCACCTCCCCAAATAGCAGCACTAGCTGGGGATCAAGTCTTCGATATACAAACTTTTGGGGGACATTCCATTTTCAAATCATGACACAGAAATGAAAACAAGAGAATAGCCAAGACATTCTAGACAGATAATGAGGGCACAGTCAGTTGCTAGACATAAAGTATTTTATAAAATACTTTAAAATGAGGTAACGGTTGAAAGTAGAAAGCTCAAAACAAGTACTACATATAAATAGACACACACACACAGATACATAAACATACACATGTGCCACACACACATATACATATATATATGTTCATACCACTCACACAATACATGCATACACACAACACACCAACACACACTGGCATGTAAGTACACACATCAACACACACATGTGCACACACACATAGTATATGACAGAGGCTGTTGTTCTTGTGACAAAGATTGGAGGGACCTCTGTTTTACAGCAGTGTAGAAGCAATTAGAAGGTCACTTCTTCACAAGCATGCACTGAACGCTGACCAAGATCTTAGAGTGGGAACATTGTGCCACCAACAGGAAACACCAGGAAAAGCCCTGTGCCTAGAATGAAAGCCAGATGCCACAGGAAAGGGCTTCCCAACCACACAGGGAGCTGATATCCCTGAGGGCAGAACAGCTCTTCAACCAGCCAGAGAAGGAGCAGCAAGTAAGAAAAGCCAGCCAGGGAGAGAGAACATATGGTGAACACATGCACACAGCATTCACACTCATTCAAAACCACAGAGCTACATCCTTAGTGTCTGTTATATTTGCAAAAATTAAAAAAAAACCAGTTGATCAGACCCTGCATGCCACAAGGCCTGGACAGTGACCTCCCTCAGCACCACTGACAAAAAAAGTCCACATACACTATACTCACATACACACTTACAAAAACCACACAAACATGCACACATAACACATTCCACGCATGTACACAATATCACACATGTACAATACACATATATCATACATGTGTGCATATACCACACTCATATTACATATATATGTATACACATATTGCATACATACACATGTGCAAAAAGACCACACTATACACCTTATATATGCACAATATACATACAGATACCATATGTATGCAACAGACATATCACACATATACAACACATATGTACACACATACTATACTCACCTCACAATACAGCATACTCTCATAGACATATAGATTATATATTTACATACATGTGTACACATATACGCCACACATATACATACACAGACATATATCATAGCACACACATATACATGTACCATACACCACATTAATATATATATGCATTCACAGATACACACGTATATATACTCACATTGAAATATACCACACATATATATCCCTTTGGGAGCAGGAAAATGGCCTAGCATTTGTATCAAAAGCTGTATAAACTCAAGCCTCATCTCTCTGGGAGACTCCATTTCCAGAGCTATGTAGATAGTCAGACAAGCCATCACTTCATGTCTGATAACACAGAGAAGCCACAAATGCCTGCCAGGTAGGTACCAGAGCCCATGAGTCTGAGGATGTAAAAGAAGATGAAGGCCGAGAGGTGGTGGCACACTCGGGAGGCAGAGGCAGACAGATCTCTGTGAGTTCGAGGCCAGCCTGGTCTACAAGAGCTAGTTCCAGGACAGGCTCCAAAGCTACAGAGAAACCCTGTATTGAAAAGCCAAGAGAGAGAGAGAGAGAGAGAGAGAGAGAGAGAGAGAAGAAGATGAAGAACTTATGGTACATGTCTGCAGCAGACTTGCAGTTCCAGAAGGTCAACTCAAGGATATCTGCAGAACCACAGCTAAGTCACAGACATAAATAACACATAGCAATACTCATCACACATGACCTATTGCATGCATGTGCACACACATAGCCACAAGCAGACTCTAAGATGGGGCACACTCGACACTGACAAACCGTGTGCAATTTCAATTCTATTTGAGTCAATATGTTCCACCATCCCCATTTCCATCAGGACAATTTCATAAAGGGAGTAAAACAGTGTGTGAAAAGGTGGGCAAGCGCCTATCACAGCCACCGTGAGCTCCTACTGCATACACAGCTCCAGGAGTTAGTTCATGTGCTCCTCTACAATGGCTGGGGCGACAGAGGCTGAGACAGTGGTGCAGCATATGAGAAAGCAGAGGCAAGCTTGACTGCAAGTCTCAGGGATCTGGAAGACACTGCCTGTGATGCTGCTTCTGTGCATCCTCTTCCTCCAGGCCACGCCTGCTTCCCACAGCTGGGACTTGTTGCTATGCTGACAGCTGGCAGGCAAAGAGGCTCAGCTTGTGGCCACTCTCTCTGTCTCACACAGGCATTCTCACTGAGCTACTGTGCTCCATCAGATGTGTCCAGGTCAGCCCTGCTGCTTGCCTGGTAGAGTTGCTTGGGCTGTGTAGCCAGTGCTCTTAGAAAGCTCTTGGCAGCCTACAGCAGTTAGCACCAGAGCTGTTGGAAGCAGGCTGCTTCTAGGCCAACCAGTTGCAGGGGCAGTTGAGACACCCCAATATAAGTAGCATTAGTGTGTTAATGACCTTAGACCTAACATACAACTCAAAGGTGCTCTCTCAGCCCTCCTCACCTTGGACTCAGAGCAGATACCCTCTTGGACCTCAACTATCATCCTGGGGAATGGCCTGCCCTCTGCCTCAGATATACATGTGATTAGTGCACATCATATTAACTAATCAGTTTTAACTTTCTGTCTCCTCTCCTCCCTCTTTTACTATAATTTTGTTCTCAGAAGCCTGAAGACACAGTTCAGTGTAGAACATTTGCATCTCCCAAGTCTAAAGGTCCTTGGTGCCACCATGGAGCATGGAGGGGCTGAGGGATTTCCATGAGGAAGGCTGGGAAGATGGGGGACTCTGAGGGTGACACCTGAACAGAGAGACATGAAGGAACAGTGGGAGCCAGTCAAGCTATGAGCCTGTCGCTGGTAGAGGGTCAGCAGTATGGAGGCTTTGGGGTATGTACCTGTTCAGGATGCTGGTTGCAGTCACAGGCTCATGCTCTGCTAGCCATTCCCTGTTTCCACTGTTGCTGACCTGGGATTAATATGATGGCCCACATAGCCTTCCTAACCAACTCAACCCAATTAGAGAAACTGTGGTCTCAAGGACAATGTTCATCCCTGTGATTATAGGAATGCCATCTGCACATCCCCTAATGAGGAAAATCCTGGAGCCAATTAGGGGGAAAAGACTCTGTCTCATCCATTAGGTTTAATAAAAGTCAGGACAAAATCTAACAAAATCTGGTCTGGAAAGCCAGCTACAGAGGGGAAACTCAAGCACTTGCTTCCACACGGTAAACTTTCCTGAAGCTTGATGTGCTTTCTGTCGTCTACTGAGAATCATGGCTAGCCCAGGGCCCATCGCCATCACCAGAGTAAACACACTCCCTCAATTGTACACAGGACTGAAGTTAATTGGTTCAAACACACTGGCCATACCCCTTTCTGGCTATAAAAGTCACTGGGAGACTCCCTCCTGTGCTGTCCCCAAGACGGGATGGCAACAGGCTGACCAGGCAACAGGAGAAGACTATGGTAGTGGTCCAAACAGCAGAGGCAGTTTAGATTGCAGTTGTGACGAGAGGGATGAGGCAAAGTGACAAGGAGCAGAAACAATACAGGGGAGCAGAGGTAGAGCTGAGACTGGAAAAAGGAAGAAAGAAGAAGGAGGAGAGCCACACATGAGGAAGAATGGCCCTGGTTGCTGGAAGAACTGCAGAGAGCTGCAAAGCCTTAAGGGCTAAAAGATCCTGACCTCCAAAGCTGGAGAGCTGGGACCTTGTCACCCAGATCACAGGGTCCCAGCACCTAAGGCTTTCTTGAGAGCTGTGTCACTAGAAGTTGACACCTTCAGCTTCTCCGCAGCTCTCTGAAGCTGAGGATCACAGGAGCTGCCAAGCGCTTGGGCTGCTGGTAGTTTAATGCCCAGGGCAAGGAGCCTCCATTGGGAGTGTCCAGAGCACTGGTTCTGCCTTCTGAAGGGTCTGGAGCCATAAGCCTCTGGGGTCTGCTAGTCCAGCGCCCAGACCTAGAACTGCCAGCCCTGGAAGAGTATCTCTTTGCAGCTCTGGATTCCTATCTGGGTAGAGCAGAAGGACTCAACCAGCTGTTGGTAACACTGAAATTTTCCCGTGTGTGTGCACATGCACAAGTTCCCCCATTGCCTCTCAAGGTGGGGTTGAAATATAAGGTTAGGCAAGCATTTCAATTATGAGGTGTTAAAGCCCTCCCCAGCGTGGATCTCAGCTTCAGTGATCAATCACAGCAGAGACCATGAATTCGTTAGCTGTGACACCATAGCCTTGGGGACACCATAGCCACACCAGGCAGAGGTGTCAGTCATCCAGTGGGGTAGGCTCTGGGACGTGGGGAAGGGGTGTGATGGTTAATTTGGATTGTCAACTCAGTAAGACTTAGAATTACCATGGAAACACTTCTGGGCCTGTCTGTGAGGAAGTTTCTAGATTGGGTTAGGTGAGGAAGAACAATCTACATTGAATGTGGGCAACAGCATTCCATGGGTTGAGGGCGCAGACTGAACAGGAAAGAAATCAGCTGAGCACCAGTGTTCTCTTCCTGACCATGGACACAGTGGGATCAACTGCCCCATGTTCCTGTTTCTGTGACTTCCATGCCGTGATAGGTATCACTTTCAAACTACTGACCAAAGTAGGCCTTTCTTTCCTTCTGTCCATAAGTTGTTTTTATCAGGCATTCGGTCACAGCAGTAAGAAGAGTGACTACGGCTGGAGACCAGTGACACAGGGACACAGCGTGTGAGTCCACCAAGACCCAAAGACCTGGGCGTGGCAGCTGCTCTCCTGAGCCATCATGGAGATGGGTTCCAGACCTGGTTACCTCCCTTCTTGCTCCTAACTTCCTTTGTCTCTATTTCCAAGTCCTCAGTAACAGCTGTCTCTCCTGAGAAAGTTACTCTATAGCCACCTGCTTAAGAACCCCAACAGCCACTCTGCTCCCTCTTAACCATCCCTGTGCCATCTGTCTCCTCAGTCAAGCCACAGGTGCCCTGTAAAGTGACAGCCAGCAGTGATGGCTTGCTATCACTGGCATCCCCCCTGTCTTATGCTGTCTCTGACTTGGGTTGGTACACATTCCTTTTCTCCAGACCATCCAGGCACTATGAGTGGGGGTGGTGATGGACTGCAGCTGCCCAAACCCAGGGTGTCCTGACTCTCCCTGCTTGCAAGTCCCTTTTGTTCACACATATGTGCTGGACCTAGTGGTCAGCCCAGCACTACTGTGGGGAACAGGGCATAGCCTGAAGGGTCAGTTAGAACAACACTGATCAGGCAAAATATCTTCCATGATTGCTAATGACTAGGCAATTTCTAGAACCACACCACGTGGAGGGCTCTTGGAGGAGCCATCTTACTTTTTAATACAAGAGCCATGCTTTAATACTAGGGAACACTGACATTTGGGAAGAGCAGAGATTCCTGTGGATTCTCTAAGAAAAGGTGCCCAGCAAGGGCACCCCCACAGTTAAAGGGACCTGGAGCCACACAGGTGTCAGAGGAATCAAATTGGGTATTTGGGGGAGGGAAGGTCACCTTGTTTCCTTGCCATAGGCCAGATCTGGAGAGGCTTGTCCTATAGGCTCCTGGTTTGGGGGTTTCCTCAGGACTCTGGGTCCCTGGGTAAGTGGAGTTCATCCCTGCAGGAGCCTTTGGAATTCAGATTTCAATCTTTAACAATGAGAGCAGAGGCCGGGCGGTAGTGGCGCACGCCTTTAATCCCAGCAGTTGGGAGGCAGAAGCAGGCAGATCTCTGTGAGTTCAAGGCCAACCTGGTCTACAAGAGCTAGTTCCAGGACAGGCTCCAAAGCTACAGAGAAACCCTGTCTCAATAAAACAAAAAAAAAAAAAACAATGAGAGCAGAGGCTCAGCCTCCGGAGCCTTAGGGTTAGGCAGGGAAGCCCGGCTCAGAGGAGTACTGGCCTTCCTCCTGCCCAGCTCCGCAGGGTTTTGTAAGTGTGCTGTGTTAGCTCATCTCACCTCCCTTCCTTCATTGCCTTTTCCCCTTCTTCCCTCTTTTATGATTTATTTTACATTTCTGAAATTGTCTGCTTCAATGCAAGCTCCCCTAAATGCAGTCATAAATAAAAACAGAATGTACACGTTAGGGTCACTTGTGTTTCATACACATGAGGGACATGCATGTTACACCTTCTTGAATTCTGTGTGCAGGTCTCTGCAAAGAATAAGAGCTACCTTTAGGTGGAGCCATGCCCTTGTCTGGTCCCTTAAGGGTTAATCCTGTGGGGCAAGTCAGGGCCACCCTTAGGAAGGTGGGTTTAAGAAAATGTACTTTTCCTGATGTAGAAAAGAACTTGAAGTAACAGAATTGCTGTTATAAAGGATTTGTTAATAGATTTGCTTAGGTGACATAAAATTACACAAAATAGAATTTAGTTAAGGGGTGCTTTTCCCCAATGTTCCAAAGGTAAGTAGGCCTGTTAGAGATAAATAAATTAGCAACGCTAGGATAAAAGTGGTTGTTCACAAAGATTGACCAGCCATTAGACTAATCCTCAAAGAGCATGCCTTTGACATGTTCAAGGTGGCAGTGCAGGGCCACAAGCAATGTTAATTGAATTCCTGGCCTTCCATAAAACCCCCAGTTCTCTTCTTGAGAAAAGCATAATTCTGCCGGATGGATAAGATGAACCTAGGTAACATTCATTTGAAAAGAACAACACTGGTTGAATAATTTTAAGGAATTATTCTGGCGAAACCTTTGCTCCGCGAGTCTCCCACTTGCCCGAGTGTCATACTTGCACTCTCCTTCCCCAAGTGTAACCTGGGGCCAGCACCTCACAGAGAGGTGAGGATGACGGCTCTGTAAGGTGCACGAGCCTAAGCGTTATCAAGCTGGCAATGTCTTCTATTAGCCCCAGCTGGCCGGGTGCTTCAGTCCAGAGACTTTCCTTCATCTCCAAGTGTACAGAGAGATTTCTCAATAAAAGGACTATTGTTTCTGTAACATTCCTTCCCAGAATTTCAGTCTTTAGTGCAGTCAGTAGGAGCCATGAGGTTCTTCCCTTCCTTTCACCTGGGATGCTGGTTAGAGTCTAACTATTCATTCAACTCCCCAGTGCAGTCTTTGGCCTCTCTCTCTAACACTGCGGTCTCCACAGCTGCTTGCCACCATGTGGCTGACTTTGGCCTCCATGCCTGCTCATCTTCTCTATTCTCCTTCCACCAGCTGTAAAGTTCACGGCTCACCTGTTCTTGGGTTTTTCTGCTAAATTCTAAATTGACCTCAAGCTTTCATCTGAGTCTTCTTTGTCCTCCAGGAGGTCAAGCGCCTAGCATAGGCTGCCACACACAGTCTCTGTCCCTGACCCTTGCTATCTTAAGCAGAACTCTGTCTGACTGCCACTCTTCAAATCCAACCTGTTTTTTTTTCTTTTTCCGGATAAAACAAAGCATTGAACAACTGTTTTCTCTGCAAAACACTGGCTTGGAATAAGGCTGAGTACCAGGCCCTTCTGGCTTGGCCTTAGGCTGTAGTGAGGTCTTTCTCAAAGTGAAAAGACTGGCTATGTGGGTGCTGAATTTAGACTTCAGGACAGATAGCCCCACAGCTCCAAGACACCTCTATCTTTCTAGATGCGCAAGACCAATATTGCAGGAAAGCTGCCTTCCTCCCCTCCGTCCACTGCCCACTGCCTCTATCTCTATCTCCTTCTCATTTCTTTTCTCAACTATGCCTTGTATTCTCTGCCTATCCTCTTCCATGTCACAAGTCAGAGGGACCCTGGAGAAGATATCAGGGAATCTGGTGCTCCATGTCCTACTTCACTGACAAGGTATGTACCTTCCCATCTCTGACGTAAGGCCACACAGGTCTCAGGAGCATCCATCCTGCCTCAGAGCCTTGCACGGGCCAGTCCTTACTTGCCATACCCTGCCTTGCTGTTCAGATTCCTGTAGCTCACTAGAGTATTTCCCTAAATGTCTTCATTGTGAGTAGTGCCCCCATCTCATCTTCTCCCTGCTTCATTTTCTACTCTGTCCTCTCTTCTAAGGGACACTATTTCTTTTCTCTGGTCATTTCCTTCTCTAGAAGCCAAGATTTGGGAAGGCTGGCTATCCTCTCCTGTGCCATAAAACCCAGCTATGAGGTGTTCAGCACATCTGTTACTAATGGTTCCAAGAGGCCCAGTGTCCTAGGGATACAGAGGCAAAGGCTCAGGGTAAGGACGTGCCCACATCTCACTCACAGGGGTTGAATAAGGGCTCGTGATTGTTTAATCTCAATCCTACAATCTCTCTGCTTGAGGTCAAGGTCCATGCTCTGCAGAAAGGCCCATGTGCCCAGTTCTGCTTGTCAACCTCCACTGCAGGCTGTTCCCAAGCTCCCCTCATAGAAGCATTGATGCCTTCTGTGGCTGCTCTGCCTTCCCGCTCTGACCAAGGTGGTAGGTGTGCTGAACTCTATCCAATTAGCAGGAGGAACAATGTGTTCCCCACTCTTCACCTGGGGCCCCTGCTCTGAGGATGAGACTTTCCCATGCAACCCCACCAGCCCAGGTACTAACAGACATACATGCTCCATCTGCTTTGATTGGCTCACAGGCAGAACTTCACTCTTAAAACTGTTGGCAAGGACTCCCACTAGGCCTCTGTCTTATCTGGGCTAACAAAATCTTCCAAGCAGCATGGGGCGTCGGGCCCACCTTTGTAAGCAGAGCATGCCAGTCCTGCGCCCACTCACCCTCATTCCCAGTTCAATGTTCTCTGCGCCATACACCTCCATGCCTGGGTCCAGCAGGCCAATATCCCTGAAATACTTCCGATCCACCACAAACGAGCAGCCAATCATGGCAGGTGTCCTGGGAAAGGAGAGATACTGAGTGAGGGTATCATTAGGGTGTTGCCCAGAGCCCAGTCTGCCTGTGAGACCACAGCTGAGTCTGCACCTTCATATCCCCATGCTTCTAAGTGTTCTGGGTATAGTGAGAGGTCATTTCTTCAGCTGCCGCGGGCCTCTCCTTGTAGGCCGTAAACCCTGGCAAAACAGTACAGACCAGAGTGGGTTTGGCCACTGTTTTCCACATGTCATGCACCTAGTCTTCCTCCTTCAATGTCTCGTCTTGTTGGTGTATAAAACTTCAGGAATATGTGGGACAGTTGTGCAAGCTGTACTACTCAGCTTCATGAACCTTTACTGACGTAAGTCTGAACGACAAGCTCTGAAGCTACAGGGTAAACAGCTACGCAGCTGTGGTCAGCAGACTACCAACTGCCATGTAATACTTCAGTGTAACCCACACTTAAAAATGGTAGCAAAAAGTCTTTTGGCATTTTGTTGAAATCATGAATGGATATGCTAATTATCTAGCTACCAAAAATCCATAAATGTCAACCAAGCAGTGATTGTGCATGCCTTTAATCCCAGCAGCACTTGGGTGGCAGAGGCAGGTGGATTTCTGAGTTTGAGGCCAGCCTGGTCTACAGAGCAAGTTCCAGGACAGCCAGGACTACACAGAAAAACCCTGTCTCTAAAAACAAAAAAACAAAAACTAAACGAAACAAGCCATCAATGTGCACGCCCCTGGGAGGAAGTAGCAGGTGAAGATCAACAAAGGACCAGGTGGGGGAGGAGAGTGAGTGGCCACCATCCTGATGACACTTTGTAAGTGTGAATGGATTGGCACAGGGTGGAGTAGGCTGTCTGCCAGACAGGATGAAAACGACTGAAAAGATGAAGAAAAGGCAGTGTCTATCCACAGAGCACAAGACAAATGGGGACTGGGAGCTACCTGCCGCACTCTGACATCCTAGGCTTTGCAGAGAAGATTCTGTTTCAGGTAAAGATGGTATCTCAGAGTTGTTTAAATCTGCATTTCCCTGACAGCTAAGGAAGTTGTCCTTAAGTATCTTTTGGCCATTTGAAATTCTTCTGTTGAGAATTCTCTGTTCAGTTCAGTACCCCATTTTTTAATTGGGTTATTTAGAATTTTAATGTGTAGAGTTCTTTGTATATTTTGGAGATCAGGCCTTTGACTGATGTGGGATTGGTGAAGATCTTCTCCCATTTAGTAGGATGCTTTTTTGTCTTAATGACTATGTCCTCTGCTTTACAGAAGCTTCCAAGTTTCAGGAGGTCCCATTTATTCAATGTTGTTCTTATTGTCTGTGCTGCTGGGGTTATACGTAGGAAGTGGTTCCCTGTACCAAATGTGTTAGAGTGTACTTCCCACTTTCTCTTCTATAAGGTTCAGTGTAGCTGGCTTTATGTTGAGGTCTTTGATCCATTTGGGCTTGAGTGCTGTGCATGATGATAGATATGGGTCTATTTTCATTTTTCTACATGTTGACATCCAGTTATGCCAGCACAATTTATTAAATACACGTTCTTTTTTCCATTGGATATTTTTTTGCTTCTTTGTCAAAAATCGGGTGTTCGAAAGTGTGTGAATTAATATCCAGGTCTTTGATTTGGTTCCATTGGTCCTCCTGTCTGTTTTTATGCCCATACCAGGCTGTTTTCAGTACTGTAGCTCTATAATAGAGTTTGAAGTAAGGGATTGTGATGCCTCCAGAAAATCTTTTATTGTGCAGGATTGTTTTGGCTGTCATGGGTTTTTTGCTTTTCCACATGAAATTGAGTACCGTTCTTTCAAGGTCTGTGAAGAATTTTGCTGGGCATTGTATTGAATCTGTAGATTGCTGTTGGTAAGATTTCCATTTTTACTATGTTAACTCTACCTACCTAAGAGCATGGGAGGTCTTTCCACTTTCTAGTGTCTTCTTTAATTTCTTCCTTCAAAGATTTAAAGTTCTTGTCATACAAGTCTTCCACTTGTTTGGTTAGAGTTACTCAGAGATATTTTATGCTATTTGTGGCTATTGGGATATTTCTCTGATTTCTTTGTCAACCCATTTATCATCTGTGTACATGAGGGCTACTGATTTTTTTTGAGTTAATCTTCTATCCTGCTACATTATGTTTATGAGTTGTAGAAGTTCCTTGGTAGAGTTTTTGGGATCTCTTGTGTAAACTATCATATCATCAGCAAATAGTGAGAGTCTGACTTATTCTTTTCCAATTTATATCCCCTTGATCTCCTATTGCTATCTTATTGCTCTAACTAGGACCTCAAGAACTATATTGAATAGATATGGAGAGTGGACAACCTTGTCTTGTCCCTGATTTCAGTGGGATCACTGTGAGTTTCCCCCCATTTAGTTTGATGTTGGCTGTTGGCTTGCTGTATATTGCCTTAATTATGTTTAGGTATGTTCCTTGTATCCCTGCTTTCTCCAAGACCTTTATCACGAAGGGATGTTGTATTTTGTCGAAATCTTTTTCAGCATCTAATGTAATGATCATGTGGTTTTTATTTTTCATTTTGTTTATATGGTGGATTACACTGGTTTGTATGTGAACCATCTCTGTATCTCTGGGATGAAGCCGAC